>NDXB01013921.1:1675-11924 GCA_002631895.1 Agapornis roseicollis
GCCCACAAATATTTTTTAAGTCCTCTCTTTTTTGAAATTTTACTTAGAAGATTTTCATAACTCTTAAACCTTAACCATTTTTTGTGTGTGTTCTTTTTACATTCCCCCCCCCAAAAAAAAAAAAATCAAAATAAAAATTTGACCTTCTAGAGACTCAAACTCAAAGTGAATTTCCATAAAATAAGAACAGGTTTTTTGGCTGTACTGTTTCTCAACTGCTCTATGCATCCCCCATTTCCATTCCCCTAATTTACTATATAACCTCACAAAAATGAGCAAGCCATCTAAACTGCAGGCATTAGTAGTGCAAGAACTTCCGTCCAAGTAAACTCTGTGCACAAACAAAGCCTATTTGGTTATTTTCTCACAAAGCTGTTGTAGTCCTTCACAATGAAGATCAAAACATACACATGTATAATTAAGCAGTTGAGCCAAGCACATTCAAGTCTTGAAGAGTAATTAGAACAAGAGAATCACAGGTGCCTGCACCAGTGTTTTTCTAACTTGGCTTGAAGTTTTGCTATAGTATCACTGACAGTAACAGAGTTCTTCAATAACAGTGGCTAAATTAGGGGAAAAAAGAAAAAAAAAAAAGGCATTTTTTGAAAGTTTAAGTATTTACTTACAAGTATCTTAGCTCATACATAAAAAAGCACAATGAACAATGAAGATTTCAGCAAATCTCTTACAGTCTTACAGAGCTCCCTACCATTCTTTCAACACATACACATCAAAAAGCATTCATCTATACACCAATCATTCATCTTCTCTGTTCAATTTACAAAGTTCCACACTTATACTGTATTATGTAAGCAAATTGAGACAGAATAGATGAGCACTTTGTCCACTAGTGCAATAAGATGCTAAAATTCAGGCTTGCCTTTAAGGCTGTCAATTTACCACACTTAGTTACAGCCATTCTTCATAACACAGAACTAAAGAATAAATCAATGTAAAAGCTCACCAAAAGCCATGCTTAATACACCATCCAGAATTACTACAAAAATCAGTTTTAAACAGCACTAGACTGAAGGGCAGAGCTGCAATTTGGTAGGCTCTTGACAGTCTGGGAGATATGCTGACCATGTTGACCATGACATTGAGCCAGAACAGATGCAGGCTCATTCACCTGGGACAGAATAAGCCAATACAGCAGTAAAGACTGGAGGCCAACTGGCTAGAAAAAGGCTTTGTACAAAGGGACCTATGGGTCTGGGTAGAGAAAGTAAACACAATTTATTTATTACACAATTTTCATTCTAGATCTTGACCTCTTCACTACCTTACAACAGGGAAATGCAGCAAACAAACAGCGAAAGACAGAACCTACACCAAGATATTATTGCACATTTTAACAAGCAGCACCATGAAAACAGTAAAAAGGAACAGATAGCTCTTGTCTCCAAACCATGAACTAGGGAATCAAAATAAGGATGTTCACTAATAAGGACTGACATGCTCTTGCAGAAAAGCACAGGCTGACAGAAACAACTATGAAAGCCTCAATATATTTTGCCAAGTTTAAGTTCTTTGTCCCTATCAGCTGGAAACAGGTCTGACAAAAGTCAGTTTCAACAAGGTTCAGCTTCTGCAGTTTCCAAAAAGACCCTGCTCACACACAGAACTCTTTAGCTGCACTCTCCAGAAGAGTAGCACAACTCCATTACTTTCAAGAAGCTGCGTGTTCCCATTCGGAATAAAGATGAAGCTTTAACAAAGGTAAAAAAGCAAAAGTAGAATCACACAGAATCATTGCCTATCCGAGAAAGGTACAAACATTTGGCTCCTTGAAGTACGAAGGTTTGTAAGGTATTTCTACTTTAAAATATACAGTATTGCTCTAAAACAGGCTTGGATAAGAATTATTTACATTACATTTTATTTCAGTATTGCTGTTCTCCCAATGTCTCAGGAATACTCATGAACCCTGGATATAACCACACACCACTGTTTTCTGCAGATTCATCAAGTAATTTTCTTGACTTAAACATCAATTCTTAAAAATACATTTTAAAACATCAATTCTTAAATTCTTCCTGACTGCCATTTCTGAAATATTTTGCTTAATTTTTATTATCTTGTTTCTGTAATTTTATTAAATTCTTTTGTACTATTTTTGTAATACTGAAAATTCTAGCCCCTCATCAAAATAGAGACACCTAAACCAATTGCCATCTTGCTTTAAATACCATCTGATGTTTCCAGTGAGGAAGAAATGCATATAATAGAGTGTATAACAGGCAGACCCTTAGGAAATCCATCAGTCCTATAAAATTTTTTACTTGTATATTAAACAGTACTCTGCTACCTAGAAATCCTCACAACTGATACACTGGAGCTTAAATTTGTAATGATCTCAAAGTGATACATAATTGCCAAAATCACTATCACATACTATCCATATAGCTCCTTTCTGGAAATAAAAAGTTGCTGTTACCAATTCTCCCTCTTCCTAAAACCACAAAAATAGACATCCTTTGTCAAACAACTGTTATGGGTTAACAAGTATTTTGTAAGGTTTGTTATAACAAAAACAAACAACTAAACAAAACAACAAAAACCAATTCACAATGCCTATGCTCTTTGTTGGATTTCATTAAGAAATAGAAGTAGGACAACATCCAAATTCACCACCTCAAGTTGGAAATATCAGTTTGATTTGCCTTTTACAGAAGCTGTTTCGCAGCCAGCCAATACCACAAAGATCAATAAGCCCAATAACAGGCTTTCTTCCTAGACCTTTGCAAATAACACCATATTAGCGTAAAAAGCAGACAGTAGAAGATTGCATATTAGCTGCACTTTTCAACATGACTACATAAACATTTGACAAACAATAAACAATTCATCTTACTTATTTAATTGAATCATTTCAATTTGCTCACCAGGAATTATATATGGCCAGGTTATCCTTCTGCTTTCTAGGATGCACAGGAGCATGACTCCTTCTGTTTGGTTTAAACCACAAATACTTCAAGAACACTCTCCAGCACCACAGTCCCATTCTCTACCTTGGCAATAAATGTCCCCTGCTGAACTGTAGGAAAGGCATGTCATCTTGCAGGAAGTGCTCCCATTGCAGACATCTTTACAATTAAGACAGTCTTTCTTGAAGCTGTTAAGCAAAACATTTTGTGAAATGTCATACCAAGTGCATTCCATGAGACGGAATGTACGTGGTGTCCCTGCAGAAACCGCAGCCTCCCACCACAGCTGTAGATTTGAATGTTCCTTTGTACTCCTTGTTTGGAAAAAAGGACAAAAATACCCAGTTTCTTACAGAATTAACTAACTCTCCATGCACCAAAGCAATGGCTTAATATTTGCAAATTTACTCAAGTGTCCCAATCTTACAGGGTAGCAAAACAAACCAAGTGCCAAACACTATCACATGTCCCTGGGGAAGTCTATGTCCCATAAATATGTAACACAACGTATCAGTGATCTAGCCTAGGTGTCCGTATATCGTTATATAACACACAGACTCCATAAATGGTACTTTGAAGCCTAAATTACATTAAAAGCATGCATACATATCTGTACTCAGAACTCCATAAGACATTGTCTATAAGCATTTGTTAAGTGCCCATTTTTTAAAACAAGAGTTTAATGCTCTTCCAATTACACCAACGTTTAGTAAATTGCTAATTTTTCCTATCTCTGTCAAAGGAGTTTTGGCATAATAACTTAATTTCAAAATTCACATGAAATCCAAAGTAAGCTTTCACAGATAAAACTATTTAACTTTAATTACACATTGTTTTTATTTGACTGGAGCTATTTTAGTTCTGTTCAGGGATGTGACAGGCATAAAAAGCAAAGGTTAGGTAAGAGGTATTTTAAGTAAGTGAATGTAAAAAAAAAAATCAACATAAATTACTTCAGCTGGGAAGTAAACCAAACTCTTAAAGGACAGCTGTCTCAAGGTATGTCTAATCTCCTGGGAGATTAGACAGTGAAGTGCTCTACTTCTTCCTAGCTGTCATGCAGTTCCACTGAATGTATACTTTTCTGAAGAGCTTAAGTCCAACTAAGATCCCATTGCTCTTGAAAGGAACAATCCCACTTCCTGCCTTCCCAATGCTTCCTCTGTACCAGCACTGGCGCTTGCGCAGCCATGCAGCAAAGTGAAGGGCAAGTTACTTAGCTGAAATCAGTCTCCTATAGGATGTATATTTCAGCTAGATCACAGAAGTGAGCTGGAGCATCACACTGCTAAAAATGTGTTCCAGGACTGGTCAGGAAAGGGCTGCAAAGATACAGCAGAAATGTTAGCATCCCTTCCACTAACAGCTCATTTTTAGATTAATTTAAGCCCTTTCTGAAACTAAGGTTGTCTGTTCATGTTCCTCTCATTCACAGCAATCAGGATAGGACTTCACAACTTTTTCTTCTAATGAAACTGAAAAGGCTGAATTAATTGGCCTCTAATTCAGCCATGCCACAATCCAAAACTCACTAAAACCAGCAAGCTTCAGATTAGACCTTTAATGACCTGGAGTGGTGAAAGCACATCATTTATTTTTCTTGTCCTTTGTTTCTACAGAAATGCTCAGAAATGGGCACATGTTAATTTCTTTGACTCTTCCACTCCTACATGCTGCATATAAGTAGCGCACTGTCTGGTGGCAACAACTACTTCAACAGCAAATAATAGCCCCCTAACAAAAACAGTAACCTAAGAAAGAAATTAATTCCGAATTTTAAGAAGCAAGAAGAACCTTTACAGGGCACCATTTAAAACTTCTCAGAATACACAATGCACACACCTAGGATGGGGTGCAGGGAGTGGACTTGGGAAACGGTACCAAATAGAAGACAAAAGTACAAAAATACCCAAGGTCAGTTGCTTTCAAAAGTCTTGGTTCTTTTCCCCTTACTTTTATAACTTAAAAAAGGCAAACAAAGACAACTATTGAAGGAAAAAATGAGGACGCATCTTTTAATAATGTAACTTCCAAAACAGGTATTGCAGTAACCTTAATGCTTTATTCTGACTTTAATAACTCCGGGTCTTTGTCTTTCACTTAGATGCTGCCACTGACAGTGTTTTATTAGCTGTTTGCTATCTGAAAGCTCATAGCAGCTACTGTCACAAATAAGAAGCAAAATTAGAGACTTTGTTGAACAGCTTACAGGCAGAATATGTTTTAAAGCCAAACTGAACACTGAAAACAGCACAATATCTGAATCTGTGTTCAGGCTTTATTTAGAATCAAAACTTTGATTATTGCAGACACTATCACAAGTAAATGAGCAAACCCCTCGAAATGTAACAACAAAGAAGCAATCACCTACTTTGAAACAGTAACATGAATTTAAGAAAGACAACACTTTAGATGTCAACTTTAAGATAGATGAAGTTGCCCAAGAAATGCTTTTCTTCTGCTACCTTCTGTTAAATTAGAGCCTTCAGGAGAAGACTATGTTAGTAACATCCAAGAACATAAAGGAAATGGACACCATTAGAACTATCTATGTCAAATCTGAAAACTCAAAATGCCAAGGAGCATTTGTCCGTTTTCTAAGGCAGCACGACAGCTTGTGCTAGATTAGCAGGGAGTACAGTAGTCCTGTATTGCAGGTTTCCAATTTGGAAAGAAGGCATTACACATTATGTAACTTCCTCACTGGGGGAGTACAATGAATTACAATCTGAGTATTTGATTGTATCTGTAACAAAGTCACCTCGAATGTTTAGAGTTGGTACAAATGGTTAAAAAAAAAACCAAAACACAACACACAAAGAACCTCAAAACATTTGTAATCACACTGAAGGAAAAGATGTCTAAATATACCTAGTTTGGAATGGCATTGTTTAACACATTATTCATCAAAAAAGTCTGGTGGGGAGAGAGAGAAAAGGAATCTGAAAGGGGAGGGAGAGGAGAGGATGGCGTAGGAGGCCAAACAAGAAGCAAACAGAGAACAAATACTCTGCCTGATAATAAATCTTACTCTATATAGCTACCACTTTCACTTGATGTTTCCCAACAGAGATGCATGCAAACACATAACAAGCATAAATAAGCTGCTCAAAGCTTAATTAAAAATAGAAAAATGTTGGCTTTAAGACAGTTCCCCAAATACCTTTCTGCTCCTTATTCACCTATTCTCGATCTTTTCAAATTAGAAACAGAACTGTACTGGCAACCACAGGCTTTGCTACAATTTCCACATAGCTTGAAAACTTAACTCTTTATTGAGATGTTTGCTATGTTAAAGTACAATATTTTCTACATAGACCAGAAATCATATTCCCTTTAAAAAATACTCTGTTCTACAATGCAGAACTCTTGACAGTCAAGCATTCCCAGTTTCTCACAACTGTCAGCACACTCTACGTACTTGAAAGACTATTGTTTAACGTTCATATAAAGAAAAGTACAGATACTGTGAGCTTACCTCAGATAGCAGAAACAGTTTCTGGAAAAAGTCAATGCATGAGATGTAAAGATTACAAACTAAAGCCTTTAATTATCATTCAGTGGGTCATCTGAATATGCTAATTTATTAGCATGCAAGTAAACATGGTTCTTCAAAGTTTTTCTCTCTCTCCCACACAATTTTTGCCTCCTATCTCCACGTTTATTTGCTAATACTCACTGTTTATGGGTAACTTGGTAGGAAATCCATCAGAAATGATGACGCACATTCTGGAAAAACATACGCAAGAAGGACTCACTAGAGAGGAGGGTTGTGGATCTCAGAAGTGTGGTGAAGAGATGAGTACTTCAGCAATCATTTTAGGAGCGCAATGAGCACATCCATAGCTACAGAATTAATAAGAAGAAATGCTATAAAATATCCTGCTCCTTTACACTGTAACATTTCCCCATGTGTTTCCCTCTACACGTAGTGCCAGTCAATACTGTTCTGACTTGACTGATAATATTCCATCTTTGTTCAATTCTTGATCTTCTTGTCCTGGAGGGCTACTCAATGCGGGCAACTGAGGTCCAGCACTTCTCAATATAAGTCAGATCAGTGTTTACACATTCCTACATTTCTTCTGTGTAGCTGGTGAACACACTATCCCCACTACTTTTTCAGCTGATTACAACTCAGATAACTGAATGGAACTTTTGAGGCACACATAATTAGAGTTAATTATATTCACATGATGCAACTAAATTTATGGGCACACAAACCCTCAGCTACTGTAACAATTACACAGACCTAGCAAATTCTAATGTGCAAAGCAACAAGTATACTACAGTGACAGTAAAAGAGGTAAGACAGGACAAAGATGAACATCAGTACTACCATAAGGCATACTAATCTAAGCCCTAGTAAGGTAGTTTATCTAAGACTTCTACAAAAAGTTAAATGCATGTATACAAAACTAAAGCCAACACACTATCTTTCTACAAAGTTTTAGACTAGGATCTAATTACCTAAGAAATACATACGGTTATTATGTTCTTCAGAAATAAACAAGAACTATTTTCTTACTTTGAGTAGCTTAGCTATATAAATTTGGTAGGTCTATGTACTGACAGAAGCCCAACTCTGATAACATTCAAAACTGTGAAGCAATAACCTACCAACTAATTTAATTATTTAGCTTAAAAACCTAAGGCCTAAACCAATGCCTCAAAATGAGTAACAAGTTTGAACATAACTGCTAAAGAAATCTCATTTTGTAAAAGGGTACTCTCAAGGTCACAGCTGAATCATCACTAAATAATGTTTATATTCATTAACAAATCAAGACATCACCTACTATATATCAAGATTTGCCCTCCCATAATAACCATAAGGAAAACAGGACAGTAAACACAATTGTCCACATCTGTAACAGTGTATATAACTAGCATACAGACAGTTCACACACCTTATTTTGTGTGGAGATTTTAGACACATAGAATGGTTAGGGTTAGAAAGGACCTTAAGATCATCTAGTTTCAACCCCCTGCCATGGGCAGAAGCACCTCACACTAGACCATGTTGCTCAAGCCTCTGCCCAGCCTGGCCTTGAACACTGCCAGGAACGGAGCATTTACCACTTCTTTTGGCAACCTGTTCCAGCACCTCACCACCGTCATAGATAAAGTTGAAAAAAACAACTATGTGTCCTAAGTCATACAAAACCCAACTTTTATTGGGTTTAATAACTTTATTATTCTCCTAGTTATTAAGTATTCATAGGAGAGAATTTATAAAGAAGCAAAGCTTTCATATATATGGTGTTACTACTTGTTTTGGGTTTGTTCTATTACTTCAAGTGTGGGAATTGCAAGCCATTTGTGTATTTAAGGAATACACACAAAAATATTTAGTTTCAGTCAAACAGATATTTTCTGCAGCTTAAATATCTTTCTCCATTTAAAACCCTGGACATAGAGAAACCCTCACACATAGAGGATTTCTCAGAAGTATGATGCCATGGTTAAGTACTGTGCTCTCTACAATAATTTTGTCCACAACAGAATGTCAACATATGACATATTAAAAAGCACTGCAAGTAAGAATACGTGCATCATGGCCAAATTAAGGATTTGGCCCCAGCTTTAAGCCACAAAGTAGACATGTTCTACTTATAGCCTATAATGCTATATCGTTTGTTTTGATCACTACTGTACTTTTTTTCAATGCCAAGTAATTCAGCGACCATAACAGTGGAGATTGTTTACTCATTCACAGACCAGTAAACAGCCCAACAATCTCATAACAATTTCTTGGAAAAGCTCATGTCCAAACATTTTATGTTTAGGAAGAGTCACTCACATTCTGCACACAACCCTCCACAATTATTTCCCTCTTCTGTTACAAAGTGCAAACAAGTAAAAATTTCTTGGGCAGCACATACACACACCATTCACTGTTCTAACAGTTCAAAAACATAAAAAAACCCATGTATGACTTAAGATGTTTCAAACAAATGTTTTTCTATATAAGTCATGATATTAAATTCTCTATTATGAAAAATAACCAGTCTGTAGATTACAATCTATTCAATAATCCACCATTTTAGCTGAAGATATTATTTTCCAAACCCATTCTGAAGGCACCAGAAGTTAAACATCTTTATTTGAAAAGTGCCATTAACATTACACATGCAAACAAAAGCAATCATTGTCTTGTCTGAATAAGGCTGACTGCAAATAGTTTACACTACAAAAGGCCCTTTATCATATCATCCAAGAGCTTTACTAATTTGAAGTAACCATGAAGTTTACTGGAACTTCCCCAGAATCTACTGCTTGATTTGCTGGATAGGTCTCTCCACTGGAAATATTTACTATACTAGCAACATCTTTGTAAAAGCTTACCATCCAAAACATGACTTCTGACCTTCATGGGTTTTCCTCGGGTATGGAGACAACTTCCATAGTTCTACACTGATGCAAATGTTAAGTTCTGTCATTTCTACACGGGCATGTGTGGGAAGAGGGAGGGTATGTTTGTTTTTAAATACAGCTAGCAAAACCTGTCATGCTTCCTAGACTCTAGATTTAGGACAGAAGGGTTTTTCAAAAGTGTTTTACCGGCAATATGAATTCTAAGTCATGTATGCATCTGCAGGCAAGTATGTCTCTTGCAGAGGTGTATACTTTTGGATTTCTACCAGCTTCCCCTGCAGTTCAACACCAATTTATAGCAGAATTTATAGAGGAAAACAACAGAGATTCCATGAGTAATCCAATCCAAACCCCAATTAAGACTTTCAAAACAGTAATTACTTGGTTCCAATTATGACAGTACTTTTCATATGAACATGCCTTATAAATCCAAGAAGGGCTAGCCAAAGACTGCAAATACTTGGCCTTTATTCACTCAACAGAATCTCTATACAAGCAGGTATAACCCAAATCCCCAGCAATTTTCTACATTTTCTACATTTAATTGTTGCCCCTAAAACTGTGAAAAAAATAGAGCTTCAGTTTGGAACCAGCTATTTTTGCATTTCAATGCAAAAACAAGCTAGAAGGGTTTAAAAATAAACATCAGTAAAATGCTTTTAATTGCCATCCTGGTGTTAATAAACTCTAACAACTGAAACCCTCTTCGTTAAGGGTAAACAGCTGGAGTTACCAGCACCTGCACCTTCTTATTGCAAAAAGATTAAAATTCTTTAACAGCCTCAGATGAAGAAGCACTGCAGAATTGTGTTCCAAAACAGAAAAAACACAATAAAAATCATTCAGGTTTGCTCCCTCCTCTTTCAAAGCACACACCACATTGCAACAGTGGTTGCACCAACTTTTTTTTTTTTTTTTTTAAAACCAAGTGAGGAAATTTTTTT
>NDXB01013921.1:16354-71903 GCA_002631895.1 Agapornis roseicollis
TTTTTTTTTTTTTTTTTTTGGTACAGCTAAGCTTTTCATCCCTTTTTAAACCAATAGATCACCATTTCCTCCAGGCATTATCCTAGCTTGTGTCTATTTCTACATCCTTGTCTTGCTGCCTAAAAGGAAAATTAACTATCAGACACTCAGTAAAATGCCAATAAAGCCATAGGAAGATCTACAAACCCAGTTATCTGGTCAAGATCACAACCTATCAACACTGCAGTCCATACAGCTGTATGTAGTTTTCCTCCACTGCCTGCAGAATATAAGAAAAACATGTATGCACACACACTCATATAAAAGGAGCGGTATGGGCTGGGGAAGAAAAGAAATCAGCATGTTTTCTTATTACCTTAGAATAGCTGTTAAACCACACCTAAGACAGGAAGGGAGAAGTTTCCAGTAAGTAGTATGCAGCCATGTGAGGCTTCCTCTTCAACCAGCCTTCCTCAGGAATATACTAACAAAAATTCCTCCATAATTTATCCCAAATCACAAACAGAGTGATGCCTTAGGATGTCTGCAGCTCTCTTAGTCTCTCTGTATTCTGACCCTGGGAGGAAATTCTCAATCTCTGTACCCACCTATCTTGACTCAGCAAATCTCCTCTCCAGAGCACCAGCCTACCCATTCTTGCAGAGAGCACCATTTCCCAACCCCTACAGGAAATAGCTTCTCATAACCCGTGAGCACTTGAACGCTAAGAAGGTTTGTCATTTACAATTTCACTTCAGTGTATGCATGTTTAAACAAATGGCATTGATTACACAAGTCACAAGTACATTGGTTCTCCTGAAACAAGGAACCTTTTACTATCAGTTATATATATCTACACCATCCCTAGTACCAACTGTGTAAAGAAGGCAAGGATATCCTTACACAAGTCGACTTCAAAAAGGCAGCTGTGACATTTAAGTTAAGCTTCTTTAGCAGGCAATCTAAGGAGAAGCCTATACAAAAAAAACCCTTCAAAAGGTCTGCCTTTTCTCCAAACCCGCAAATAGCTGCATTCCAAAACAGAACATCTCTAAAACCTGCTTTTCTTATAGTCATTTAGAAGTTTATTTCCAGAGAAGCATTACCTAAACTTAAAGCTGTTTTTCATGCCCTGTGGAAACTGTTTTCATGCCCTGTGGAAACTGTTTTCAACACAGGGGGTGAGGTATAGGAGCTATCAACTGGAGAGCTAGAAAACTCTAAAGGACAATCTAAACCATGACAGGAGAGGAATGAATACAAAGTCCTTCCTCTAACTGTTACACCTGTTGACAAGAAAGTAGACAGCCTCAAGATTATCTACCTTAAAAATAAAAAAATTAATTTAAGCTTCACTGTAAGAGTGACCCTCGTCAACCTGAGTATCGAGTTAGTGAGAAGAATCTTTACCCCAATCAATGGTAAAGGCCCATGCCTTAAAAATGAAAGGAAAACAACAGAACAACATCTGCAAGCTGAAAGTTTACTGTAAATCTCAGACTGACCTTTAAGTAGCTGAAACAGCATAAATTCCAGGAAAGTCTAATGACAGAATTGCTCCACCATTTTCCAAAGCTTTTCAAAATGAGATACAACTTGTTTCTTCCTGGCATCAAGAAAAATACCCATTACAGAAATAGTTCCTCAAAGCCATTTGTCTCAATAAGTAGCATATTTATAATGTTGTTTTACAAAGATAGCAAGTGTTCACCTCTCGGAAGATTTATTAATCCAGCATGAGATACAAAGAAACCCTCCACTAGACAGCATGTGACCTGTTTGGGCCTTTTGCCTGGGGAGGAGATGCTAGCTACATAATTACACATGTATTTTAACATAAATGCACTTTGATACAAAATAATTAAGTAGAGGAAATAACTTCATTGTCCAAATCTTCCAAGATGAGAAGCCTGCATCTTTCTTAAAGAATGGAAGCCACTGTAAAAGCAATGTTAGGTAGAATGCCGAAGATAAATTATAATAATATTAATTTTTAATAACAATTTTTAACATATAGCCTTTAAAATTCCAGGGAGAGGGGGGTAGTGGTGGTTGTTTTTTTCCTAACAGTAGATGAAGCGTCAGGACTTGCTTTTAAGAACCTTATGTGAGACCATATCAGGAGCTTTTCAAAATATATGCATACATGAAGAAGAAGTTCTTTACAGTAAGGGTGGTGAGGCACTGGAATGGGTTGCCCAAAGAAGCTGTGAATGCTCCATCCCTGGCAGTGCTCAAGGCCAGGTTGGACAGAGCCTTGGGTGGTATGGTTTAGTGGGAGATGTCCCTGCTCATGGCAGGGGCGGTGGAACTTGATGGTCCTTTCCAACCCTAACTATTCTATGATTCCATGATTATTTCAACGCAAACCCTTCTTATTGTACCACAAACTCTGCATTTTAACATCATCCTTGTTAATTTAACTTGCCCATAACGTATTGGGATAAAGTAATTCCTGTACCTCTAAACAGTTTTCAAAAGTCTCTTTAATGCTTCAGCTTCTGGGCAGGCACAGAGGAAATATTTCCTCTTCTTATTCAGCAAAGTCAGTTAACAGCTATGTCAGAAGCAAAGAAAAAATACTAGGAACACACCTTGCTTTTTCTTTTTGCAATTTATGACCCAGTAGGAATGGAAGAAAAACAACTACATGGTTCTAGATTAAAACCAGCTTGAAAATAGAAAATGAAATCAAGATTTCCTACTTAAAATTATCTGAAGCACTCAAAAAGAAAAAAAAGTATCATTTTTATCACATACTAATAAGAGACACTTTATTTTAGCTCACTTCAGAAGTGAAATGCAAGGGGGACTCACATATTTCCTGTCACTATATAAGTTGCTTAACCAGATCAACAAACATTCATTTCTGGAAACACGTGTGAAACGAAATATCCACTGAAAGATTTCATATACAAAATTCAGAAAAACCCAAAAGCAAAAGGCCTTCAGTGGTTAAGCAGAGTATACCTATCTCATTAATACTATTTCATTTATGAAGACATAATAATTATTACTTAAACTAATTAGCTAAACTAATTAGTTTAACTAATAATAATTAGTTAAACTAATGCCAACTTAACTGAGTCTACTTCCCCACAAAAACTAAGTTTTACCATTAGACAGAAATTGCTTTGTCTATCCCACAAGTATTTAAAAGCTTCCAGGAAGTTTCATTTTTATCACAATAATCCATCCCTACATGGGATGTCCAGATACATTTTTTGTAGCTTTTGAAATAGAACTCAACATAAAGAAGGTCACAAAACAACTGAGAAACAAGCACACTACCTTCAAATCAGGTAGAAACATTGGGGCTTTCCTAACACTACTTCTCCACTCTAATTCTGCACATGGGCACTTTTTACAGACTATAGCACTCTGAATTCTTACCTTCTTCATATTTCTATTCACCTTCTGGGTAGAAAAAACACTGCAGTTTAGCATTTTCACTACAAACTTCAGTAGCCAAAATAAATGGAATGTCAACTTAATTGGCATGGAAGCTGCTGAGCTGAATAAAACACAGAAAATAATACAGTAGAATTTTAAATATATTTGCAGAGATCTCACCGATCTCCCAGATTTTTGTACTACTGCAGAATGAAGGAACCTTGTGACAGAATATTTAAGAACTTCATTAAATCGCCAGAACATATAATCATGTTAAATTTATTTTGTATTTCCACCTACATATTTTACAAATCCCAAAATTCACCAAGAACAGCATTTTCAGCATGTCTCACTAATTCAGTTCCATCCAAAATCTTTATACAGACCAAACAGCAGGTAGAAAACCTGCTTGTTATCATTAATGAAATCCCTAAAAGATAATATGAAAAGAAAAAAAAGCTAATTTATCATTCTCATTCAGGGGAAAACTGACTCTTTCTGCAATACCTCATTTAGAATTCTCACAGTTTATTCCTCTCATTTATAGAATTTACTGTTGTACTTCTAATCATTGAGATATTAAAAATTAATCAGAAAGAAACCATTTTAAATTTCCTTTCTAAAGGAAGCAAACATTATTCACTCAGGCCTGGGGAAAAAAAGGAAAAAAAAAAAAAAAAAAAAAAAAAGAGGAAAAAACAAACAAACAAACAAGCAAGCAGGCCTATTTACAATGTACCTCATCATATTTACAGAAACCACTCAGGAAATGGTTGTAAGACAGACTAAACACTCTTCTCACCTCCCTACCCAAACAAAATTCTGTTCTGTACATCAGTAATTCAAAAACTCTTGTAGGCACACTACTCACTACTTAAAAACACAATCTACAACTACTTTCAAATATTTCAGGCAACACTTAATCTGACTTCCAGAAACCAGTTTACGTAAGCTTCTGCTGTTGCTGTCTGCCTACCACAGTTACACAGGAATAGCACATTGTTAATCAGAGAGACCCTTCAAATTGTTAATTGTAGTTCCTCTATTAGGTCTATGGAGGAAGATGAGCTGTAAAAAATTGGGCTCCTGTAGCTCCTCTACTTTTCTAAAGAGGGAAAAATCACATTATCGATACACAGAAACTTCAATTTTCCTCCTTGGCTCCTGTTTTTAACCCACCTTAGTTATCAATACCATTTAATAGCTTATTTGCAGCTAGTTTAAGCCAATACTTTCCAACCCTTCAACATTACTAAATTTTACATCCTGTCCACCACTCACTCAAGAATTAATTCTCCCCAGCAGTGGCTGATACATATAGCTCCATCGTTCACTTGAGCCTTACCTGCTCATCTCTGCAGTTTTTCAGGTACCTCATTACCCAGCTACCTCTACACTACCCTAACCACATGTTTAACCAGTGAAATGACAAGGATTTCAGGCACAATAGCTGACTGTTGCACCTGGTCAATCAAAAAAACGAAACACCATGAACTTCCTTATAAGCAGTACTCACGCAGCAAAAGTTGCAGAAAGAGGACATAGATTTAGGGGCTATTGTAACTCCCCCCTAAACTTGAAACAACTCATAGTATCCAACACAAATGCTGCTTCTAACTGAAAGTCATAAAAGCAAATGCTGGTTTACTTTTGTGTCAGAGGACATTGTCACAGACCTCAGTAATTCCAATTATCCTTCCTCAATTCTCTTCTTTGAATATTTCCTTAGATAATTCAATAGTATCCAAAGGCATGGAAATGCAACTCTCAAGACTTCATCTGGAGACTGTCCACCTTCCCAAACAAGTCAGCATTAAGAGGAGAAAAAACAGCCAGTGACACTGAAGTGTATCTATTACACTAATTCAAACACCATGATGAAGTAAAGATCTATCACTTCATATTTCAACTGAAAGGACACTGTTAAAGGAGCATACCAAAGCCTAACTTGATACTTGTCGTCTATTTATTAAAAGAATTTCATATAATGATTTCCATGAGGCAAGTCATTGTTTTTTATTCTCCTTTTAAGTATAAATGAGCTCAGACTGCAACTCATTACACAGCTAACTGGAAAAGCATAAGGAAAGAGGTCAGGCTATTTAAAAACTCAATACTGGGAATAATAATATGCACAGTGTTGAAAGAATAAATCGTTGCACTAACAAAGCACAAACAATTAAAGAACAGTGTCAACCTATGATTTGCAAGGAAGGAAATAAAAATACTTACTGATGCCACTTGACAATATCATTGTCTTAACTGGAAAGCAAGCAACAACTTCACATTAAAAAAAATGGCATGTTCGCAGAGTGCTCACTTTAAATAAAAACTAAAAAGAGTAATAAAAGGATCATGAGGTGGTAACAATAAAGACAAAGCGTGTGATAACCGTCCTTTAAGAAAAAGTTTTCACTATTTTGCAGCTAATTTTTATTAATTCCATTTTAAGTTATCCCAGGCATGGTTTTGAACCACTATGTCTTCTGTGGAACAACTTCCTACATCTAGATTTTGTCAGTCTTCACTCACCATGCAAACAGCTAATGTGATATCTCCTGATCTTAAGGAAAATATAAAGAAAATATTACTAATGCTGCTTGACCAATCAGTGAAAATCACACACTGAATCACATTCATTAGCACAGTTCTGTCTGCAGATGTGTTTAAACATTCTGCCCAAACAGAGAGATGTATCATTTGAGGTATTAGTATAAGCCTTATTTCTTTTCCTTTGATCAAAGTAGGCATTGAACTGAAGCCCTAAAAGGTTAATGTGCAGAGCACACATACAAAACACCTAAAAATTAGCCTAAAAAGACACTTATTTAAAAAAATTGCATTTGCCTTTTGCACTCTGATTTATACTGCTTCATAGACAAAGTAATTCTAGTTTTTCATTTCTCTCCATTACATAAATATTGATATCCTATGTTAATCAAAATGAGTCTTTCTTCTGCCTAGAAAAAGGACAGAGGAATAATTGCAAAGAGTAAAGAACCAAGTAAACACAAGATTCAATGAAAGATGCTGCTCAAGCATTTTTCCTGTTTGAAGATGACTGTGAAACTATGACATTTTGAAACAATTGCAGTTTGCAAAAAGCCAGTAACTACATTTTTTTCAGATTAAATAAAGTAGAAAATTAACAGCAGCTCTTCTGCTTAGTCATACTTGACAATCACAGTCTATGCAGAGGTTCTGAAAAAAAAATCACCTGCAGGCTGCAGAATCAACATGTATTTTCAAAATGCTCAGTACTCTGCTCTTCATTCAGGATATTTGGCCTCTACGAAGTAAATAAAGTATAATAAAAGTCCTCACTTATCAAAGAATTGTAAAGAAAATCTAGGAGTACTCAAATGCTTCATTTCAGCAGCGTATCAAAATCTCATTCCAGAAGCTTTGGTGGTTTTGCTTGCATTTTCTATTGAACTAAAGATAAAACTTTTAAAGATACAGATAAGCAATAAGGAAAACAAGGGTTTAAACAGAAAACTTCAAGCAGAAAAGCACATACCTACTACATATTGGTAACAAGCTTTTATACCTGTCTAGACAAGTCCGTGACGTTCCTGCCAAATACTACATGGCAGGCAATAAAAAAAAAGGGTTGGGCATGTTACCAGATTCTTCTTAGATTTTAACACCTTTAATTATAAATCTGCTTTAAATTAAAAGTTCTGTTTCTAAGGACAGTATCTCAAACCAGACTTCATAAAACTGTCTAATAATGATGCAGGAAAAGACAAATTAGAAATAAAATGAAATAGAAATATTTTACTGTTATCCAAGACAAAGTCAAAAATAAATAAATAAACATCATAAACCAAACCATTTTTTTTTTTTTTAAAAAGCATATCTAGGAGGCAAAGACAAAGATATTAGATCTAACGGTAAATTAGAAAGTACAGTCATACTGGATAGAATTGGATGTGATAGTAAGTAAATGTGACACCACATTATTCAAGCTGGCCTTTGCAGGGATGCAGCAGTACAATACTGAAGCAGTACACTTAATCTATACCAATGAAATGTAAATATTTGAGATGATGGCAAACTTTGATAGGTTGCAAGGTAAAAAAACCCTCATTTTAGTATAACCCCTCTGCAGCAAACAGGATGATAGGAAAATGCAGGGCAGAGAACCTGGGAGGAAGAAAAAACAACAAAAACTCATCCATGTACTTCACAGCATGCACTTCTCTCTCACTAAAGCACTTGCTAAGACTGTTCAGTCTTGCCACACTTGCCTGGAAAAGGTACTTTCTTGTTTCCTTCATTGTAAAATGATACATTCTGCCTACAGATAATCTTTTTAGCTAGGTCCAGTTTCTAGAGTGTTTAACAGCTACTGATATACCGAAGAAGCGCTAGTATTCAACAAAACGTGTAACATTAATATCAAGATTCTGCTATCCCAAATATTTGAGATTCTCTCTATTCTGATAGATAATGGGTAAAAAGTAAGACAAAATTAAAAGCGTAGAATAGATTATTTCCTCATCTGATGTAGTAGGCTATTGCACACTTCTAAAAGCAGTCTGAAATGTAACACAATATTATTAAAACTATTTTTAAGATTATAGTAATACCTACTCAGTACAACTGTATTTATTTTTAATCTCTACATTTTAGACACATTTTCGGAAATACTAAAACCCTCACTACAACATGCAGCTTCCTAAAACATACACACATGTTCACCTGTGCGAAGATTCAATGAAAGCAGAAGCTTTCATTTCATTACTTTGGCAAAGAGGCTGAATGAATGACATACAGATTCATGTTAAAGAAGCTAGAAAGCATACTGAACAAAATGTGGATGCTGGCAGCTCTGACGAACCAGTTCATACCCTTGTTTCTGAGCTACAATACAAACAAGCTGTATAACCCCAAACAGAACAAAAGAATGTTCCTCTGTTTCCCAGCCAACTTTGATTTTTAGAAGTGCTCAACACTCAAAAAAACATCTCAAGCTAATGGGAATTATGCTTTAAGTGTATGCTATCCTTGCTGGCCTCCAGGTAGTCAAAATTCAGTTTTTCAACACGTGTATTTTGGAAGGCAAACAAGGATTCATAAACCAAGGTAAGTACTTTTTTGATGCAGCTTTTCCTTAAAAACAAACAAAACCCAGCACCTACCCTTATACACTCCTTCCTCCCACAAGGAACACACACAGTATACCTCTTCATTCCGATACATCACTGAATCAAATCATGCATGGCATTTTCCTTATGCACAGTTCCAAGCTTGATTTTCCAGAGGGCATGCTGAAATTCAGGCAGCACAAATATACCCTTTTCCTGCATTCTGGGAGCTAAACTACAAAGTACTTCATTTGCTGTCTGCATCAGCAGCCTCTGAATGAGTACAAATTTATCAGCATTTACTTCACTCTTTACTGAGAAATCTCTCATTTTAACTGTCACTGAAAAAGGACATTTAATTATTTACACCACTTGAATGAAACAGAGCTGTTCCATTCACCCATCAGGTCCAATATCCCCAGCTCAGTTCTGCTCACTACCCAGGAGAACACAATTTATCGAACAGGATACCTGATCAACCCCAGAACCGGAGAATAAAGGACAAGGAGATAGAGAGAAATTCATACAAGCAATACTATTTACTCTTACTGTATATAGTTCTTTTTTTTCTCCCATTGCCCAAATGGAACATTGTCTTATGAGAAATTAAAAAATAGTAACAATAAACACCAACACAGATTCACTTGCATTGGGGGAGCTTTTCTCTGGCTGCCTCATTTCCTATCAGTGAACCAGTAGAGGCCGCTCAAGACCATCCATCGCTTCTGCAGAACTGCAGGATGGGACAGCTTCCCTACCCTCCTATTTCAACACAAAAGGCAGTTCTAACATTTTAGTTCCACTTCTCAATTTCATATCTGCTTTTCCATCAGTACAAATTATCTCTATGAAGTCTAATCCCCTCAAGGGAAACTCCTGATTGAATTCTAGTAACCAGCCATAACCTATGGATTGCTGCAGATGGTGCCCATCAAGATATACCCAAACTAGAGCTTTAGCTATTGCTGTGGAACTAGTCCAGGATTCTTTCTCTGAAAGGTTCTCCATGACATTTTACAGCACACAAAGTCCTTTTATTTTGTCAGACTGTCCTCAAATTTGCTAGTGATGATGTAAACGTCTTCAATCCTGGTTGGTGAAGTTCTCATGTGGTTCCAACTACATAATTTTTATTCCATCTCAGGAACTCCACACAACTCAAACTAGTTATACACATCAACATCAAAGTGAAGTACCTCACAGGCCACTCCCTCACATGTGGGTTTCATATTGGTTCATATACTTACATAAACACTAATTGAGACCTTTTATCTAAACATGGGTTCAGGAACCACAAAGGACATAACCTATACTGAAGATCTCATGATGAAGGGCATCACTACTCCTTACAGTAGTAAAGTGTTCCAGTAGCTTTTGCTTCTACAGAAATAACTATCATGGAAAACAGAGCAAGAAAAGAACGAAAACATAATTAATGTTTACAACAGGCCATGAAACACATAAGTAGGTAATACAGTAAGCAGTGCTTTAACCCACCTAAACAGCCACGAAAAAGAAACAGTCCTCAATACCCAACTTGGAGTGGGGAAGACAGGAATTTCTGCAGGGCAGAAGAAACCTATTGATTAAATTTATAAATAAGATTCTAAAACAATAGTCTTAGATAATCAAAAGGACTGAACTCAATAATCCAGATAGTCTCTTTCCCTTTGGGCTCCTGTGATTAAATAATCATCAGTTGGGTATCATCTATAGCCCACATCAGGTAATCAGAGCCCTTGTATAGTTTTCAGTGACTTGGTACTGAATGTATGCATTTGGCACGGCAGAAACAAAGTTACAAAGGCAGATCTCAATTTGAGCGTTCTTTGCTCTTTTACTGTTCCCAATTACTTGAAACACATACCACTGGTATTTTCTAAGCACAGTAAAACCTAAATAAAAGAATTAAAGAATAACAATTGCAAAGAGGTACAGACTACTGCATGAACAATGGTGATTTCATAAAAAGATTTATTGTTGGTCATCCACTGCAAACTAAGGAAGAGGCCAAGTTGGACCAAAAAAAAAAAATACTTCATAAATAAATAATGGATTAACTTCAGATATTTAAATGCTAATTTCCATTTTCTTGTTCTTTATTTTACGCTACAGTTTGAATGCAGCATTACCTTTGAGATGTGCAGTATTATTGCAGCATCCTAAAACAACTTCTCTAGTAGCAGTACACTTTTTTAACATACCTAACTGGCTCGTATTAAAGTATCTAATACTAGAATAATGGCTCCTTTGACATTAATACTCATCTCAATCTTTCAAAGGTGTAAGAAGGTAACAGAAGAACCATTCCAGACTTCCAAAGCTTTCCAACTTCCCTACATCTTCTGATCAGAAAAAGATAAAAAGCAAATGGAAACAAAAGCCTGCATTATAATGCATACATGCACTGTTTTTCCATCAGTTACTATTTTTCTTGCATGTCACATCTCTTTCCCCAGAAAGAGTCTGCCAATCATTTACCACTTCACATCAACAACCCAGCTACCAGAAACAAACCAGACCAAGCATTGTCAGTTTCTCATTCAATTCCACGTATGCTCAGCAGTAACCTTTCTACAGTGACTGGTAACATAAAGCCGTTGCCCAACAAATGCAACATCCTTTAAAAACATCAGCAAGCAAACAAACAAATGAACAAATGAGATGGAAAAGAGTAATGTAAGTTCTCCCTGGCACTCAAAAAACACAACACCCATGATACTTTCAGACATAAAGACTTTACCAAAACTACTAAATGGAGATCCAGAAAAATCAGTTTATACATTATTTATTGAATGCTTTATTTAGTGATTTTAGGATAAAAGGAAGCATTGCACTAGTAGAGTTTGCCGCTATCAAGAAAACTTGAAGAATAAGAACAGCAGAGAAAATCAGTCAAGAAGACATGCACATACATATATGGGAAGAACTAGAATGTAGCTTCATAGATGGCTTCCTAATATAAATTACAATCTTAAAAGTTAAAGCAGCAAAGGAAAAGATGTCAGAAAGATCTGTCAGTAAACTGACAGCATTCACATGTGCTGTCACTGTGAGTGTCTTGCCCAAATAGACAACCTAAAACGTAGAAAATTGAGAAATTTTTAGAGCCAAGAAAGCACTTTTGTTGCTTAAGAGTCTCACAACAGCTCACTCCAATGTATGATTCTGTTCACTCACACACAACAAAGATGACTTCATTTTGCAAGAGGGGTAGAGAATAACCACAGGATAATCAGAGAGAGGGTCCTTTTTAAAGGCCTGGACAAAGAACACAGTTTATTAAGTTGAGCAAAGCAAAACTAACAGATACGATTTCTGATAAACAGCTCAAGCAAATAACCAAATGGAAAAGAGCCCACCTCAAACTATAACACAGATGCTTAACTATAGAACAGCACTAAGATACAAAAACTATTATAAACCAGAGCTCATTAATTTGGAAAGCTTCTACTATAGAAGTGGAGTTCCGACAATTTTCAAATTCCCAGTATGTGGAAAGGGAAGAAAAGTGTACCTGGTTTTGATATTAAGCTTGACCGCTTATAAACCTTTATTTTAATATGTGATGTTTCAAGGTTGTCTGTACTACCAAATAAAGTAATAAAGAGATAGAAAATGGGCACAGGATTCACTAATTTTAAGTCAGACAGCTCACAACCGATGTTATAGCTAATGTTTTGATTACTGCTGTATCAGAAGTCATTTGTGTAAGTGGAGTTAGCCTATATACAATGTCTGATACTGTGTCCCACATGAAATTTTTTAAAATTGAAATTATTTCATTAAAGAAATAATAAATAATATTTAAAATAGAAATAAGACTTACAAGATTCATAAAGAAATTGACCAAAGAGGAAAAAATACAATAGGTTGTATTAATAATGGAAATTATCAAAAGAGAGAGGTGTTATCTGTAGCATTCCTCCTGACACTCTTCAATAAATTAGTAGCCATGGAGTGACAATGTGCTCACGAAATTTCTGCGGATGACACCAGACTGGAAATTACCACCAGTATAAGGAGGACTGGGTAGTTACATGGGAGAGCTCATGGATTTGTGAGCTGGAATTCCAGAAAACTGAATAGTACAACATGTGAAATCATGCATTTAGGGACCAGTAACCTTTCCTGTAAGCTGAGAACTCATCACGTGGAAACAACACAGGAGAAAGGAACACAGCAGTGAGGTACAGAAAGCCTCATCTAAGGGTGCTGATGTTTACATGATCACAAGGATAGCTCAATATGTTCACGGAAATAAAACTGAGAAACTCCAACCAGGCTCAGAAAACCTCTGAGCTGAAAATAGAGGCAAGAGCAGTGCTGTGAGGGAAGTACTACTGCTGAAGAGGATACCATATCAGGTGAATCTCTGGTCTGAAGTAGCACAAATGAACAGATTTATATAAAGAAAAATGCTACTGCTCCTCACAAAATTTTGCTTGGCTAAAGATAGTCAAGTTTATCCAATTACTCTGTAAAATACACTCTTTATTGCCTTTCCTGCAGCAATCCCAGCCCAAGCTAAAGAATGCTATTAGCACAAGTTATGACAATGCACTGCACACAACTATAATTTAACAATCAGAAATTTAGAGTTTCTTAATTGCCTGACAAACAAGGCAAGGGAATGGTCTTCAAACAGAGCATCTAAGCTGTTCTAAAATTGCACTAGTAAGCTTCTGGAAAGGATAGAAAAATCACATAGATGTATTCCTACGAAGAAAAGAAGAAGTCTGTGTTGCTGTACCTGTGTAAACGATTTGTTTACACTACATTTACAGACCCCTACAGTTATCTTAATAGAGATTTCCACTGACCACCTATGGAACCAGAATACTCTACTCCTTTCTTTCAACAGGCTGGCCACAGTTAAAGGGTGGATACTATAAGCGGTATTCAACTGCTCTCCAGTGCCTTGCTGTTATCTCCTATCCACAAACTAAGGGCTAAAGTAACTGCCCAGACCAGCACTGTGAGGAATTTTCTAGCTCTGCCAAGACGGACTGTCACTTTTGTCCTTCGTAGGGAAAAATCCCCCAACACTCCAGAATCATGGGAAATTTTATTTAATAAACATCCTATCACATGAGGCTATTAATGATGTTTCACTTCACCTAGCCCAGTATGGTTTTGAAGTTTGATCTTTACTAAAAACCTCAAGTTCATCAAAGGTTTTGGAGTATGCTCTGCAGGCATTTCAAAAGCAGACATCTGCAAGACAGCTGTCAGCCGTTATAGGGGACTATACCTGGGTTAACTGCTCCAATTCTGCACTGAAGCGGTAAGCTAGACTGTTTCCCAGTCCTTTTCTGTCAGTTTCATTGAATTTACCATGCTCATACTTCCAAAGGAAAATGTGAAAACATCGTAAGTGGCACACAACTCTATATCCAGGGTGCAACAGCATTTTACTGATTTGATTAAACCTCTGCTGTTACATCAGTGCTCACATCTGTAAAAGCTTTATTTATGTATTGTTTGAAAAAAGTTCTTTTAATGATCCTATTTAACTGCAACTTGCTTGCATCTCATAGAATAAAAGAGTCTTAAATAGGCAGAACATCTCAAGTTTTTAACGGTTCTCTGAATAAGATACGTTACATGAAAGATGCGGTGGCCACCACCAGCTCAGGTGAGTCAACTCCATGTGTTCAGCCGTGTCTCTTAAGAAACACTGAAAAAGCTTTTCGCTTGCAAAACTTCCCGGTGCTGCACCCCCAGCCACGAGCCACTGAAAATAAAACCCAAAACCAACCATCCACCTTTTAACCATGACCCGCGCTCAGCAACTCGTCGCTCCACCTGCCACAAACTGCACTTCAAAGACCAGGAAGAGAGAAGAGGGGAAAGAAGAAGGATAAACCAATGCACAAAACCCCCAGCAAACTGAAGAGCCGCCTCCAGGGAAACCTGTTGCTAGCCACAGTGAGGGCGCAGCAGCCAGGTTTTCCACACATCCCTCCGCTGCCCGCAGCCAACTTTCCCCCATCCGCCGCCGAATCCGCGCACCCACCGCGATGTCACTCTCCCTCGCGTTGATCATTAATGAAACCGGCGGACGTGCCGGGTTGGGGGGCACAAGGGGGAACGGAAGCGGCGCGGCGTTTCAGGCGTCCCCGCGGGCGGGCCGGGGCCGCGCCGCCAGCGCCCCCCGCCATCGACCGCCGGAGGACGGCGAGGGGCAGGGCAGTACTCACTCGATGAAGTAGCTGGCGCCCTCCTCCGAGAAGCCCTCCTCCCATCCGCGGGGCAGGTCTGCAAGGCAGCGGGAGAGAGAGACAGAGAGAGAGAGAAAGAAAGGAGGGAAGGACGGGTGAGAACTTCGCCCGTGGTCCCGAGGTGCCCCGCTGACCGCGGGGAGGGAGGTGAGGAGGGCGAGCGGAGCAGCCGTTAGCGGTGCAGCCCTCCCGCCGCCCCCCGGCACCCACCTGAGCGGATCATGTGGCCGGAGTTGACGGGCTCCCCGGTGCGAGGATGCAGCCAAGTGGTGGTGCGGGTCAGGTCGCTGGGAGGGAGAAGCGGAAAACATGCACCTGTTAGTGACTGCGTGCGGCCCCCGGGCGGGAGGGAGAGAGGGAGAAAGGCGAGCGGGAAGCGGCGGGAGCAGGGCCACCTCCCAGCCCTTCCCCTTACTCGATGAAGAAGACTCTCCCGTCCTTGCAGACGCCGTAGGACCAGTGCTCAGGTAGAGTGTCCCGCCCCACCGTCGCCGCCATGTTCGCCGTGCGCGCAGCCAGCCAGCCGGCCGGGGAGGGAGTGCGGGCGGGCTGGCGGCCGGCGCTCGGCGCCCAGCGCCCGGCTCTGCTCGGTAGCGCCACCGCGGCCGCTGGAGGCGCGGCGCCCCGGCGCGGATGAGGGGCGACACCTCCCGCCCCTCAGGAGGCCGGCGCCTGCCCCGGGAAGCCCGCAGAGGCGGGAGCTTGAGGTGGCGCCGGCAGCTTTGTTCATCACTGCCCAGCACTCGACCGACCGACCGACCGACCGCCCCGGCCAAGTCCCGCCAAGGGCTGTTGGCCTCGTCCCTTCCCACCCGCCCGGGAGGAACGTAGCGGCCCCGCGGCCGCCTTCGAGCCGCAGGACGCCAAGTGGGACGCAGGGACAGGCCGGCTGGGAAGCGAGCAGCGTACCGCGAGGGAGAGAGCTGCTACAGGGTCCGGCAGGGAAGGTGTACATCCTTAGGGACGCTCTTAGCTGCACGAGGAGGCCGGGTGAATCTCTCCTGCCCCAGCCCTAGCTGCTATCCAGGAGGTGTCAAAAGGGAGGATAAGTACAGGTGTGTTACTACTTGATTTCTACCGTGTCCCGGGATACACTCTCGCAAGTGGTGGAAGGTGAGGAGGGAAAGATCGTCTGGACTTTGAACCTCAGGTACAGGGGACAATTTCTGCCAAGGTTAACAGATATCAAAGAGTCAATAACAGGCAGTTGACAGAGCTGTCGCTGGTATCACAAGGGACCTGTGCCAATCCCTATGTTCATCAATGACCTGGAAAAGGAGGAAGTGGTAACATGAGAAAACCTGCTAGGTGAATTTAAGTTACACATTACTCTCTCCCAGCTCAGACCTGTGGCATTAGATCTCTAGTGGTGCTTGTGCAGGGGGAAGCTACAGCTGCACAAGGGACAGAGGTGGGTGCCTCAGGCAAAGCTGAGGTTACTTGGATATATGCAGTAAGGACAGAGTGGACGGGACAGGCATAGGGTGCTGTGGCTGGGGTGCCGCACAGCAAAGCCTTAATGCTTCTTCCTCTAGTTCTCTATGCCAGTCAGTGGGCAATGGTGAGTCCCAGCCCGTGCCTTGGGTTGGCAGGAATAGTAACTACAGCAGGAGAGAGGAGGGACTGTGCAAGCCAAGAGGGTCAGGGTGGGGAAGTCTGCACCTGCTTCTTCCAATGAAAAAAAAAAAAAAAAAAGACAGCCAGCAAAAAGGATGGTTGCTAGCTTGGGAAAGGAGGGGAGGGTTAAACAGAGGAAAGGCAGGCTGCAGGGAGGGGTGGGAAAGGACTGATGAGCTTGACTAGAGCACGGCAGAAAATAGAGAACAACTGAGGGCATGGCTGTGCAGGAAACAGAACCCATGCAGTAGNAAATAGGATGTTTGCTAGCTTGGGATAGGAGGGGAGTGTTAAACAGAGGAAAGGCAGGCTGCAGGGAGGGGTGGGAAAGGACTGATGAGCTTGACTAGAGCACGGCAGAAAATAGAGAACAACTGAGGGCATGGCTGTGCAGGAAACAGAACCCATGCAGTAGGGAGGGTGTAAGGGAGGAGAGTGCTGCAGTACAGGGGAAATAATACATGTATGCTTTTCCTTCTTCTAAATAACTGAAAGGCATCATCAGAAGAAATTAGGAGGCAGCAATGGGAAGAGAAAGGTCTTTGGTCTATTTCACAGGAGTTTCAGACAACATGCAGGCTGGCACTGTGTGGCTCTCCTTTTTTGGCCACTGTTGGAGAAGGTGACACTATACTATGCTAAGACTGGTCATTACTGTGGGACACGTTACAGGCTACATGTTCAAAAGAGGTTTGATTTCAATTGCACATAAGAAAGCATGGGATTGAAATCAAGAGCTTGGTGGGGGTTTTGTTAAAGTCCAGCAGAGCCTTAAACCTGCAGATCTATCGCTAATTTCTGTGGACTAATTTCCCTGACATTACACCATCAAAAATTCTTCAATATGATCATCTTCCAACAAGTCCCAGAATTTTAGTTTATGCACAATTAAAAAGTAGGGTTGTCTTCTAGTCCTTTATCTTTGAGTCAAAATTTTTATTAAAAATTCTAAAATTAAAACTTTCGTGCTGCTTTTCTTTAAAACCCCAACAATTTTGAGTCATTCTGGTAATGTTGTGATTAGATATGTGTTATCACAGAACCTGCAATAAGGGCAGTTCTCATGCAGTTATGAAGTGAATAAAATACAAGTTCCTTAGTGTCATTGCGCATTTAGATCTGTGCAGAAGAGATAAGACAAACTATCTCATAGCAAAGATGATACGAAGCAAGTCTTTCATGCGCTGTCAGCTGTATGAACTCATTGAAGTTAGCTTGTAACTCCACTACCCTTTGACCACTAGACCACTGTGGCAAGATAGGGTTCTCTGCTTATAGTGAATAGTAGCTTAATTGAATAAACATTATTGTGTTGTAGATCTCAGCTCCTAAAAGCATCCGTACCAGGTCAAATGAAATGTTTATCTCTGTCTCTAGATCTCAATAAGAGCAGGTGCCAGGAAAGGGCACAAGAGCCAGACAATCATATGCAACACCCCAGCTTCTTCATTAACTCTAGTATCTACATCTGGTGCTTGTCTTCAGAAGCTGTGAGCTAAGAAAGCTCTTGAACAAGATGTTGTTTCCATACGTAACCCCTAATAGATCTTTTCAGTGAACCTGTCCAGACTAGAACCCATATAACTTCTACCATCCAAAATAGCCACTAGCAAAGCGTCCCTAATACTCATCTTACCTAAATCACCTCCTCCTGTTTGTTTTGAACTGAGCTCCTATTTCATTGATTCTACTCAGTTCTTGCAGTGAAAGAGAGTGGTCATCTAGTTCAAACCTCCTGCAGGGTCAGCATTGATTTTAGACCAGGTGGCCCAGACCTTTGTCCGGATAAGGATCTGAAAGCCTCCAAGGATGGAAATTCCACAGTCTCTCTTAGCAGTTCATTCCCATGTTCTTGTGGTGAAAATACTTTCATTACATCAAGTTAGAAGCTCTCTGTTTCAGTTTTATCACCTTTGTATGACCAAATCTTGAGTTGATGTATCATGATGCCTGCAGCATTACATGTTATCACATGCACATGTTAATTTCAGATAGATGCATTATTGAAAAAGGAAAACAGTAATTTGCAGAACTCTATTCTAAAATTAAGACCAAGATGAAAACTTACTTTAAATTCATTGAAGTTCACAAGCTGACTTGTGTTGGGCTCATCCAGAGGTAGGTCTGTGATTTAAAGCCCCGGCAGAAGACTGCCTCCAGGCATCAATCATTAGTAAGATTACCAGATTCTTCTGGTTTTGGTGTCATTCATCCCCATCCCCTCCCCCCATACAGTTAGTGCTCAAGCTCTGGTTCCAGTCCTCCCTGGCTGACCTCAGATACTTCTATTTTCTATTACATAGCATTCAGTGCTATCTAGAGGCACTGAAAAAAGCTATTTGGGGTTAAATTAGGAGTTTCAGGCCACAATATCAGGAATTCAGCTAAAGGAAGTGAAATAAGCTATTCAACATGATTAAAAGTCTAATAAAACAAGGAGATTTGAGGCTCCCTTTGTTGATAACTGAGTAGTTCAAGGAGACATGCTGAGGTCTCTGAATACTGCAAGGGTGAACCCACATTTGGTAGCTTTATATGAATGCATTACTAGTGTTACTTGCTCTGTCTGCATTCCCTGGGAGCACTGTTTTGGATGACTTCATTAAGTTTCTTCTGCCTTGGGAGAACAGTGATATATTTTAAAGTATACCAAAATCTGTATCTACACTTTGCTATTTCCAGAATAAAATCAAACAACTAATATGAACATCCTTTCTACCTCATCTCTTGTTTTTCTGTTCAGCTTCACCCTGTCAGTGCCCACATCCAATCCTTCTCATTTTTTTTTTTCCCTTTTTACCACACACATCACCACCCCCTGTCCCGTTCAGATCCATGTGTTTCTCTGTACTTTTTCAACCTTTCATATGCTATAAGTTTTCAACAAAACATAGAATAGGAATCTGGAAATTAGATGCTATGTAAGAATCTCCAACAAAAAAAACACCCCTGATGTATAATTTCCATCAGTCACAATTAGATCCCGTATTCAGGAGGTTACAGAATCACAGCTGGATTTCAGGCTGCTGTGTACTCTAATGATCTAATTCCTATTTTTCAGAGAACTGAATATAATTGAATTTGATGGTATTCGAGGTCAAAAGCTGCTGCTGTTTCGGGAAACTGAAGTGAGACATAAAGCATAGAAAACCATATATATGCTAGTTATGACTTTTTCATCGTGGCCTGTACATTTTTAAAGGACATGCAAAAGCTATGAAAGGTGCAAGGCCAGACAGAGGCAGAGCCTTTGAGAAGCAATGTATCTGAATTATTAAATCCCGGTTAAGAAGGCTCATAATCCATAACACAAAATATGTAATATGCCTTTTAGCCTAATTTACCAACTCTGCTCAGAACAGTTGAGAATTAAAATATCAAAAGGTTTCACAGTAAGACAGTTTAATTTGCAATACAATTTCAAGGCAATTTGCCCAATTCTTTTTCTGATTACACTCAAAATATAGGTTGTGCAACTGAATTGTTCTTCAAGATTGCGCAGTGAGATTCCCATCTATCAGTAGCAAGGACTTAAGAGACCAGGAATCAAGATAGAAGAATATGTTAATCAGGCAAAAAGGGAGATATCAAAGACATCTTGGTGAAATTAGGCAAATCTACATTCCAGAAAATTTCTGATGCCATTTCTCCAAAACTGCAATATTTTTTCAGATTAAAAATTTTGGGGGAGGGAGGGAACTTCATGAAGGAATAATTGTGGCGTATTTGTTCAAATTAGGGAAAACAGCTTTCACTGTTAAACTTTCAAACAGCATGGGAAAAAGCCATCTCAAGAGGATGGCATTAATGACTCCACAAGTAGCACAGTAAGAATAACAGATTCCTTTGTCCCTGGCTAACTCAAGGAGACATGTTGAGGTCCCAAATTGCTGCAATTGTGAACCCTCAAAAATGGTAGACTTCAGCCACTTAGGACATATCTGAGTAGTTTCTCTTTGAAAGGAACTATAAAGAACAAAAGACAATATGTGTATTTGATTACCTAATGTCAGTATTTCAGTGCAGAATAAAAATATTAGTGACATCAAGAAAACAGTAACCCGAAAAAACAAAAAACAGTCATGCAAAGGTAAAGCCAGTGTCATGCTGTAGGGTGAAGGAACACTTACAGAAAGACTTTTTTTCCCCAGTCTGAGGTCCAAAAATTGTTTACAAAAAGAAGAGGGCAAATTAAAAATACTCAAGTCAAAGAAAACTAATTACCTTACTTAGTAGGGAAAGCAAACAATATAACAAAAAGATTATTATTGTATTCTTTCAAAATGAAAATATAGTTGATGATGGGTTTTAATACATACCCATCAATTTTATTCCATGCTTATCCATTTCAGGATGAGTAGATACCAGTTTGATTTATGCCAAGATAAAGTTGAAGATAGATACTACATAAAAATTTTCCTAAATGTAAGTAGCACTAAAACAGGAAGTAAATAGAAATGCCATGGTATTCCCTTCATCACCAATTTCTAAAGTCTAGTCCACACAAAACTTCTGTTAGAGAGATTCTAAGTATACTTAATTTATCTCAAATCAAGAGCTATGAAGAGATGATCTCACAAGATCCCTTTTCGCCTAGGTTTCTTTGAAAACAAAAACTGATTCAAAATGTTAAGGTTTTCAGAAATAGGTGGACATCAAAAATTGTCATCAGCTGCTATCTACTGAATAGCACCAGTATCAAGTGGCTATCTAGCTTACAGAAAGAATACTTGGCATACATTTTAATTAAAAGTTCTCTGTTATTTAGAGGAAGGACAGCAACTTGCAGAATGGTATCACTGATGACGTGACTAAATACAGAGCACATGCTCATTTCTGATCTGGAATGTTTTCAGTTGAACCCCACAACCTGACTCACGAGATAGGTGTAAAAGTTAGGCAAACCATACCATTAAGGTATCACCCACTTCCAGCATAAATACTTTCCAGGGCAGGATTGATAAATACTGCTTGCAATGCCAAATAAATCTTGAATAGATCAGGAAGGGTATTGTCACAAATAGATTGTGTTCTATCTTTTTATAAGCACTGACATTAAATGAAACATCTTTTGTATTCTGTGCACAGGGCAATTTATGCCATTGAGAAAGTAACTGATGGCAAATTTTAGCCAAAATAAGATTTTTAGACCCCGTTTTCTTTGCAAAAGATTGAGATGTTTCCCTACATTTCCATGGGAATAGTGTCAGGCAATAGAATTCTATGACTAGCAAAAGATAAATATAGCTCATAAAATAAGAAGGATTAAATAATAGTAAATCTATTGCGAGGGAATTCCAAATACAGAAAAAGGTATTATTCATTATCCTGGCCACTGGAAAGAATATGAACAAGTTCAAACTGTATCCACAGTTCCTCTGAGGAAGATATGGAGCATGGCAGATATTGTACAAGAATAGTTTTCAGGCTCACTGGAACTCTATGCAGTATGATCTGATTGATGACTGCACACATGGATCAACCAAGACTGTAACACTGTTGAACAAGACAGATGGGAAAATGACACTGAGAAGGCAACACTCGTGCTGTGTAACAAATCCAAACTTCTCCTACCAGAACCTGCTGAACTCTCCCAGGAGTAAGAAAAATGGTAATTATCTTTAGTTAAAAGGTTTTCTTTTCCAAATCACTGTCAGTATTGAAAAGTATTTTCATGCTGAAAGTGTCTTTTGTAGAATCCAGAAGATAGCTTCAAAACAGTTCTATTTTTCTTACAGATCTCTAATTTTTTTAGATATCCTACTGATTTTACCTTTCAGATCTAATATCTGAATATATTCAATTACCTTTCTCACCTGAATATCCTATTGCCCAGAAGATTTATATTTCAGGAATCAAGTCAAGCTTGTTCCCTGAAATGCACAAAGATGCATGCAAAAGCAAAAATAAATGAATACGTTTCCTAATGACTATGTCAATTTGCAATTTTCTGTCACACCAGCTTTTATGATTGCTATATTTTACAAAATCCTGTCACTGCTTCTTTTCATTTTCTCTCGTTTGCATTTCACCAAGTCCCAATAATTTACAAACCTAACACCTAAAATCCTTGTACTAAGGTATATTTGGTGTCCTGGGTTCAGCAATAGCAGTCAGTTTTTCTCCTCCTTGGTAGCTGGTGCAGTACTGTGTTTTGACTTAACCTGGGAACAAAACTGGTAACACCAATGGTCTTAGTTGTTGCTAAGCAATGTTTACCCTGACCAAGGACTTTGTGAGCCTCATGCTCTGCCAGGGAGGAGGGGAGGCCGGGAGGAAGCAGGGACAGGACACCTGACTCAAACTGACCAAAGAGGTATTCCATACCATAGCATGTCATGCCCAAGGAGGTAACTGGGAGTTATCCGGAAGGGCTAGTTCTCTTGGGGGTGGTTGGAGGAGTTGGTCGGTCAGCACTCGGTTGGGTTCGAGTGTCGTGGGTTATCTGTCGGTGGTTGGTGAGATGCTGTATTCTTTTCCCTTGTTATTTCCTTTATTGTTATTGGTGGTAGAAGCAGTGATTTGTGTTATACCTTAGTTACTAAACTGTTCTTATCTCAACCTGTGGGAGTTGCATTCTTTTGCTTCTCCTCCCCATCCCTCTGGAAGCAGGGGAGGGCAAAAAAGGGGGGTTGAGTGGGTGAAAGAGCTGCGCAGCTGGGCTTAAACCACAACATTGGTAATCAATAATTAAATAACAAATAATCATAATTTTGTCACCACACAATGCCTTAGCATTCTAAACACAAGTGGCAATAGTTAAATGTCTGCAGTGTTCAAGATATTTGTAGAAGGCAGAAACACAGAAGAGCAATTACATGCCAAGTCACTTACAGGATCATTTCCAGAAATTTAACTAGGATTTTTATAATGAACAATTAAGAGGTTTTTTCTTATTTTTTGGCAAAGAACACTGTAGGCCTGGCAGCACTGAGAAACCCTCAGTTCTTCAACATTTATGTACATGTGACTGTCAACATTTGGTTTGTTTTAAAGCAGACATGTGGTGTTCCTTGTTTATGAACACAAGTAGGGTCACTGTCATCCTATGGCCATGGGCATCTGAGTACGAAGAGGAGACCCTTTTTTTAAGAAATGAGACAAATGGAAAGACGAACATCCCTGACCTGTAACACTAAAAGCTTTGACATTTTAAATCAAACTGTTGGATTCTCTGAGGTTTCCTCAATGATTATGCACTCTACTAACATAAGATACCTCACTTCTGTATTCCCATCAAAGCTTTCCCCAGCTTTGAGTCCCCTATTCTGTATAATAGACCATGACTGGCATTATCCTTTTCCAACAGTTCTGTTACCATATTTGCATTTTTTTTTTTCCTCCAAATGTATACCACACTCAGGGCAAGCAGAATATCACATATTCCCAGTAATCCTCATTACATTCAAAAGAATTCACTATCTAGGCTCCTCCTGAATTTTTTTTCCTTGTTTGCTTTGCAAGACGCCAAACTTCACCCTGGAATCCCTTTAATAACTATATCCACACAAAACTCCAGACAAGATTCAATTTTAGCATCTTCTGCCATGTCTTTCCAGAGGCATTATTTTCCAAGCAGGCTTATAACTCACCAAGGTCTCAGCCCTCCTCTTAAATAATCTTTTGCCAGTCAGAACAATCACTTCCCACCGTGGTCTCCAAGACCATCTTTCAAAGACCTCTTTGCAGGAGAACCTAAGATTTTGGTTATCTGCTTGTCCCCAGAAGGAGGTAACTGAGGGTTAACCAGGCTTTTTGATTTTTTTGGTAATATTAAGTGTACATACCTTATGGCAGGTTTTCCAATATCCTACTTCTTCCCAGTTTCTTCCTGCTTTCTGTTACAATCCTAGCAAGTATGCCCTCTTGCCAATCCTCCACTCTGGTTTTGCCTTTTCCTATGCTGGATGCAGGTCCTTCCCCGGTTTTCCAGTATCTTGCTACATATCTGTATCCCGTCCACTCCTGGCTTTGGTGGTTTGCAACAGCAATCAGTCTGTTTCTAAAGGCAATGTGATAAAGCATCCGTCTGTGAGCATGACAGAGCCAGTAGCTATAGTAACAGAAAGGCATACGTTAAACAAAATTGGAAACAAAAAAAAATCCGAGAGGTATCGCTCATCTTCTCCCCATCCCCAAGTATTGCAGGGTTCCATAAATACCCGCCTGCATATCTTCACCAAATTGGATCTTCTAGCCCAAAACAGGGTGAGATAGAAATAAAACTTTATTTTGCCTGATGTAAGGAGGAAAATATATAAATAATCACACACAACAAAATTGCGACCCAGCTTGCTGTTGCACAAACTGGAGAGCAATTTCTAATAATACAAAATAGCACAGGTAACTTTCAAAACATAGAGCCCTCTGCAAACTCTTGACTCTGGACTGAGTTAAGGTGTTGAAGAAAAGATGCCTTTTCTAACCTTCATGTATTCTTCACCTCTAGAGCCTGTGTAGGTGGACTTCCACAGAGAAGACCAAAACAGGCTCAGTGCCTCAGCTTGCTTTGCCACTAAAAAGGTCAGCAGGGTACAAAACATAGTTCAGTAATTTAATGCTGATACGTGCATCACACCTTTTCATTCCTGCTTTTTAGAATACGTATGTTGAAATTGATAAGCAATACTGTCATGGTTTAAACCCAGCCACGCAGCTCGTTCACTCACTCAACCCCCCCTGTCTTGCCCTCCCCTGCTCCTGGAGGGATGAGGAGAAGAATCAAAAGAATGCAACTCCCCCAGGTTGAGATAAGAACAGTTTAGTAACTAAGGTATAGCACAAATCACTACTGCTACCACCAATAATAATAATGATAAGGGAAATAACAAGGGAACAGAATAGAACACCTCACCACCCACCAACAGATAACTCACCCCCACCCTGCTTGACCGAGCAGTGACTGATACCTCCTCCATCCCTCAGAGCACTGGCCTTTCTTGGTAACTCAATTTGTATGAAAAAGATGTCGAGTGAAATTAATCCTTTTATGGACATTTTTAAAAATGAAACCTTTTTCATTTATTACTGTAGTACCTTTCAAAAAATTATTCTTTCTTATTTGAGACTTCCTTTAGTAGGGCTATTCCATCTATCTTTTAAATATATACAAATTTGTTACTATTCATAATAGAACCCACCTGAAATAGACTTCCTTTTAATCAGTGAAGCAAGTAACCACACAATGAAAGAGAATTACATATTTCAGCAAGATATATCCTGATATTAATTAAACTGCAATATTGTTATACCTAATTCAGTTTTAGACATTGTCATCTCTCCATTGTTACTGATTAATGGTTTGAACTGTCTAAGGTTGATATAAAACATTGTTACAAATAACTTCTATTATTTAGATACCTAATATATGTGACCTCTACAAATTATGAATTGTACCCCACTTCTTAATTACAGACTCCTCTGAAATCTAATTTAAATAGTAGCTCAGCAGATTAAATACAAAGAAAGAACAAAAACTAGGCAATTTGCAAAATGATAAATTGGTAGGTTTTTCTCAGCACTGTATAGTTTTTCCACAGACTTTGTGGAGTATCATCTTTCATCTTTCTCAATAACTTATTAGAGCACCGTAATCTGGACTTACAAATTGATTCATTCAGTTCCAATGTCAATCATAACATAAAAACTTAATAAAAAAACCTGCTAATTGTTCTTCAGAGGCTTAACAGTGATTACTCCCATATTATCCCAGGCTTTCACACATTCTGTTTTTCAGACATAACAATTGTATGATTCTTTTGGGCACTGCATACTTCTCAAATCACTATTTCATTCACTGAGATGCTGATGGCTGCCTTAACAACATATCACATAGGGGTTACACTTGATAAAATGGGAACTGTATTTTGTCAACAACAATTATGTGGGTGTTTTGCTCATTTCCTGCTACAGCTGTCCCATGGCAACAGTATAAAAGCAGTACTCATCTTTCAAGTACATAAATGACTCTTTAGATGACATGTTTCTGGCTCAGGTTTGACAAAGGCATGGTGAAAACAAAGACTTTTTTGAGAAACTATCACAACTACTTCCATCAGATACAAATCTGTAGGGAATGTGCTAATTCCTGAGTGGAGGGTGCAGCTTTGCTGTAGTAGTAGCAGTGGTGGCCTGAGGCTTTTCCAGAGGTTGATAACAAGCTAGATTTTTCACTTCACTATACTTATCTACACTCGCTGGTGGATTTCCCAAGAAATACCTCAACCAAAGGTCGTTACTCCAATTAACCCTGTTTTGGGATTGTTGCTGCTAAAGCAAATCAGATTAAATCATGTTAAAAATTCCACTTTTTATCAGCATTACATGCTCTGGAGTGATATCAATGGTATTGATGATGATATTGTCATGTAAAATCTGGAAAATAATTAGTTTGGTAGATGGGAAGTGACCTTTAACATTTTCAGTTGTAGCTGAGTTGAGAATATTTGCTTTTTGAAGATTATTTTGTTGCTTGTGATCAAGATGAACAGGTATTGTACATACAGTTCATAAAGCAGCTACAAGTTGAGTTAGGATATTGCAGGCTTTCACCCTGAGCTCTATGAACATATAAGTTACAGTGTAGTAAGACCTGATGGCAAGATCAAGTGCACCTAGAACTCTGGCCTTCAAACATTAGCATCATGGAGATAAATAGCAAAAATGATACTGATTTTTACTTAGTATGAGCACTCCAACTAAACTTGTTTCATTTAAGATGATGCTAATGTAACAAGAGACATCTGTAGATTAACAAAGTGGATCAGATTCTGGATGGATTTTTAGAAAAAAAAAAAACATATGATAACCCACCATATGTCCCTGGAATCATCCTTTCTTTTTGTTTCAGGATTCTAGAGAGATTATAAGAACAAAATGTAGCACTAGCCAAGTGTGAGATATGTAGTTACATGTAAGATACATGTACTTAAGACATGTCTATAATAGAATTCAATGCACAACCATTTTGCACTAGGGGAAAGAAACACAACTCAAAGTAAGGTGACATACAACGACAAGCTGTATATTGGTATCTTGACAAAGCCAAGTGTGCTGGAATATCATAAACTAGCCACGTATGAATTGTCTTTTGTATTGTCACATGGATGTAAAGGAAACTATGAGTGTTTGCTATCAGCACCTGATTAACCACTGAATTCTAACCATGGTTTTGGAACAAAGAACAATTTTGTTTGATGCCAACCATTGTCTGTAGCCGTGCAACAGCACAGTTTCCATTAGAGGAGGATGAATTTTGATTCTGATAAGAAGTGGGGATGAAATGTTAACTTAAACCAAACGAATATTCATATAGGAAAGTGAAAATAGGTGTCAAGGACTTGCTGCACTTAAGTCCTTTGTTACATGAAAACTGTGCACCATTCAACAAAACAACACAGTTTCTAATTATTACTTTCCCCATATAATTTATTCATCTATTCCAGAGCAGTGTTTCGAGGCTTAATGAGTATTTGTAAAGCTCTGGCTGAAATGCACTCCTTAAATGCAAAATATTATACCATTTACAATGAATGAACTAGTGTAGGTTGCTGGTTCAAAAAAGCCCCTAAAGCTCATCAACATGTGCATTTGAAGGGTGCATTACTTCACCAGGTAGGAAAGCCCTCTGTTAATGTCCTGTCCAAGTTGAAGGGCTAAGTGTGCTTCCTGCCCACTGAATCCACTTTGAACTGCAGACAGAAAGGAAAAGTCATGTAACCTCGTCTCTTCTCTTATTTTCACCCCATTTCACCCTTATTTTCCCCGTATGGGGCAATCCTACATCACATCTCAGAGAACTTCTCAGAGAATAAACAACTTTAAGTAACAATAGTGCTCTCTTTGGAAATAGCTCTTCTTCATTTAAAAAAATTATATATCCTGTGAGTTCAGGCACTTTTATCACTGTCGTAGTTTAAACCCAGCCAGGCAGCACGTTCACTCACTCAACCCCCCCCCTTCTTGCCCTCCCCTCTTTCCTCCCCACTCCCAGAGGGGTGGGGGGAGGAGAACCGAAGGGATGCAACTCCCACGGTTTCAGATAACAACAATCCAGTAACTAAGGTATAACACAAATCACTATCGCTATCACCAATAATAATAACAATAAGGAAAACAAGGGAAGAGGGTACGATACCACCCGCCGAAAACGAGCCTGACCGGGAAGTTCCCCCTCCTTCCGGGTAATTCCCAGTTACCTCCTGGGCATGACGTGCTATGGTATGGAATACCTCTTTGGTCAGTTTGGGTTCTGCACCTCCTTCTTCCCGGCCCCCCCTTCTCCCCGGCAGAGCATGAGGCTCACAAAGTCCTTGGTCAGGGCAAACATCGCTCAGCAACAACCAAAAACATCGGCCTTATCAGCCTTGTTCCCGGGCTAAGTCAAAACACCAGCTACTAAGGAGGAGAAAAACTGACTGCAACTGCTGAACCCAGGACAATCACCATCACTAACATCAAGAAGAGAGCACTGGAACACCGGGAGAGTTGGGCTCTTTCAGCCCATCTCTGCCACCTTGGGACACTACTGAAGTCAACTGTTGTTCTTTACATGGTCATATTTCTCCTTGGAAGATCAGCTTTCTGAAATACAGGTTTTTAAAATGGACTTCTACCAGCATAAGTGACTAACAAGCTGATCTCATGTTTCTATGTGCTATCTGCTTGACAATGTGATTCTCTTGCCCATTGTTGCAGTACCACTGCATCTCTTAAAGATGCTATATGCCTTTTTAAGTGGTTAAATTTCTATTTGAAAAAAAAATAAAATTCCCCAAATCATTCTCTTAAACTCTTTTTTTCCATTATTTGTACACTATGACAGTTACATTATCTCTAATGATAAAAAACAATCTAACACTAGCCATGGTGAAGAATAGATCCATTAATTCTAAAGTGGCTGTTGCTTTTCTCACACATGGTTTATGCTGCATCTTGGGACACAAGAGAAGGCACAGTTTCTTCTGTATGCATCAATGCCAATATGCCAACAAAATCTAAAGCTGTCACTGGTTTATGGCAGCCTCATGAACAGAGGATACAAATTATTATTGCATTCCTTTTATTAAATAGCCAGCTTTGAAATTAAATGTCATTTTTCCTCATTAGCCAAGCATTGTAAACAGTTTGGCTAAAATATAATCTAGTACCCAGAAGTCAGCCTGCATTCTGTTGGGAAGGAAAAGTAAGAAATAGCAAAAATATTGCCCAGGAGAAACATGGCTGGAATTCAAGATTATAGCAATTTTCTTAGCAGTACTATATATGCAGATAGTATTTATAGAAACTAGCATCTATCAGAAGGAGGCATTACGTTAATTAAAATGTGTTGTAGCCTAAGATTACAGTTTATTAATTCCTGTTTGCAAGAAGGTCATGTCTAATGATTTCCTCTTGAAGTTACTGGGTTTTGCAATTGGACCATTAAAGATTTGGATTCTTGTTCTACTTGTGAAGTTATTTGGATTCTTGCAAACACAAGTGCCAGTTCCCTGATCTTTCAGTGTTCTTTCTAAATTATTGCTCCAGTGGGATTCTCTTTTTCTCAAGAAAAAACAGCTGCACATACAACATCAGGAACTGTAATTAATTTTGCATTAGTCCAGAATAAAAGCCGTGCATCCAGATAACCAGTATACTTCAGCATTCTGAATACCCAGGCTAAATTACTGTAACAGCCCAATACTGTTCTCAATTGCATTATTGCTGCTTTACCACAGCTGTGACAAATGTACAATTCCTTATAAATACTTCACATTGAATCACACTCTAAATGTATATTAAAGCATGTATGACATTTCACAGAAAATCATCTATTCAAAGTATTCTACATGAATAAGATGTGAATTAAATAATAACTAACACCTTTCCCTTTAATTCCCTGAGGGGTGGAAACCTCCTGACCACTGTTGAGAAAGTGTATTAAAATCTCATCTTCTCAAATATTTTCGAAGCATGCAGAAATGCTGTGGAGAAAATCTGAGTGTTAGAGGTGGATACACAGAGACACAAAGACCTGTGACCAATTTATCTGTTTAAATAAAAGGCAGTGGTTTGTCATGAATCTGTTCAGAAGGACAGGTTGGATGAGGCTTTGAGCAACCTGGTCTAGTGGAAGGTGTCCCTGCCCATAGCAAGGTGGTTGGGACCGGGTGAGCTTTAAGGTCACTTCCAACCCAAACCATTCAGAGATTCTGTGTATAGAGATGCCTATAGCATCAGGGTCTTGCAGTCTTAATTATCTCCCAACACATAAAAGGACTCCATGGCTTATTTCCATTTTCCTAAAAGAACATAGATACTATGCATCTTCCAAAACATTTGGCAATGGCTGGCAGAGCTATGAAGTGTATGGAGGAGGAATTTTGGAACATCACACCTTTTTCGCACACCATAAAGATTACTCAGATTCCTCTGTGTATTTTGGGCACCCCTAGAACCTATCGTGGTTGAAAACATCTTGTGGTACCAGCATGTGCTGTGGTTCTGTATCCAGGGTTCATTCTTGGGGATGCTTTAAAGAGGCAGCCTCCTCATATTCAAACACAAGCTTATCTGTTCTACTGATCAGTGCAATAAATGTTAGCACAGCAAGTACATTTCTCACAGGGGTGACTTGCAAGTACATAGTGAAAAACTAGGAAAATGCTTTCAGACAGTTAAGGGGAGCAGAACAAGAAATGCAGCTCCTCCCTAACACAAGAGGGGCTCAGGCAGATTTTCAGCATTGTTTGAATTTTGCTAGTTTTACCTGTCCTGAATTTGTTCTACCATTTGAAAATCCTCTTGTTTTGACATTTGCCTAAGCAGGAGTGTCATTCCTATCACCTGCTTTTGAGCTCCTGCAGGAAAGTCTCTCAGTGAAAGCAGCTGTAATTTAAAGAGGCAGCAAATCAATGTCAGAAAACTGTTGATCAACTTCCTGCTTTCCCGTTCCCTGAAGCAATGAGCTCTGAAAGGCTTCTCTCTGAAAGGCTTCTTCAAGGAACAAGAAAAATCAGATGCATACTAAAGGTCACAGTCAATGTTTTCTAGAAAATTTTAAGCTTAAGCAACTACTGAGGCTTTGTTCACATCAAGAAATACCAATGAAACTAAATTTGTTTCACAACTTATTTGGTGAAGTGCTATCCTCCTGTGGGGGCATGTCAGATTATTTAAGACAGTCTAAAAAACCCAGATATTTTGGTTTTATACAAGGAGCAAAGGCACACGACTGAGGGGGATCTGGTTACAACGGTGTTGCAATCTATAGCTGAGGCAAGCTAAGGGCATGGTTACAGCTTGTTACCAGTCCCAGTGGGTCAGTGTGCCCATGCCAGCAGCATAGCAATGAGGGAAAGGTTTGGGAAGCTGAACAGTATCTCTGGTTTACCTGCAAGTGAAAAAAGTGCAGTTCTTTCCCCAGGCCCCTTGTATGATGTTTCTCAATCCTTGCAAATGACCTGAGGTACCAAGACATTTCTCTCTCATTCCACCTGCCAGCAACCTAAACTCTCTCCTCCCTTATCCCCTTCCTTCCCACAACTGACCTGAAGTAAATCCTGCCTTCAGATTTAGAATCATAGAATAGTTAGGGTTGGAAAGGACCTTAAGATCATCTAGTTCCAACCCCCCTGCCATAAGCAGGGACACCTCACTTGACCTTGAACACTGCCAGGGATGGAGCACTCACAACTTCCTTGGGGAACCCATTCCAGTGCCTCACCACCCTAACAGGAAAGAATTTCTTCCTTATATCCAAACAAAACCTCTCCTGTTTAAGTTTGACCCCATTACCCCTTGTCCTGTCACTACAGTCCCTAATGAAGAGCCCCTCCCCAGCAGCCCTATAGGCCCCCTTCAGATTCTGGAAGGCTGCTAGGAGGTCTCCACTCAGCCTTCTCTTCTCCAGCCTGAACAGACCCAACTTTCTCAGCCTGTCTTTGTATGGGAGGTGCTCCAGTCTTGACCCATACCTTGAAGCAGCTTAAAAAAAAATGCAGTTGCAAAATGGTACAATTGTCTGCAGATGGGGCTCAGTCTATTCTGCAAAGCTTTGATGAGACTGTGTGTCAGCTAATAATATGAAAATAAATAAAATCCACATATGGCTACCTTGGCAAAAGTATAGAATACTTTGTCGGTTTACTTTATGGCTTTCAGGAAAATGGGAGATAAGCACAGCAGAAAAAACTTCCCTCTGTCACATGCTGCATCTTCAGTATGGCAGTCTGCCATCCTGACTGCACCAGGACTGACAAACCAATAATACAGTAGGCTGGATGCAATGATCCAAGAGATCCTATATTTTAAAGTAAAAAATGAAACAAAAGCACTGAAATCCTGAAAAAACCACAAAGGCTGAGCCTCAGAAAGAACAGCAGAAAGCAGCTGGTTACACATTAGCCAAACACATGCTCCTATATGGCTTCCATGGCTGGACTGCTGAAGCTTACAGCGGAAGCACATGATCCAGCAGGACCAGGGCAGTCACTGCCATGTAATGTCTCCACTGCCATAAAGAATAATAAAATATTAAAAGCAAGAAAGAAAACCTGAAAAATATAAAAGAACCCCAACCCTTCTCCATCCCAACTCCATTTCCTGACACACAGCAATCTTGGAAAAAGAGGGAGACGGGAGATAATATTTCCATGGATGGCAATGCATCCACAATTCCTAGCAGCAGGGAGACTGAATCAGATATTAATTATGGTACTATCAGGACTGGAGATCTGAATGGTAACCAATGTGCTACTGACAGTGTGTCGTGAAAAGGATGCTAAGAGCTCATTCCTACCTTGAAGAGTATATGCTGTTAAAATGACAAGATAGACAAAAAGCAAGAAAAGAGATGGAAAGTCACCTACCCTAAAGGGCAGGTTACCATTCAAGAGTGTGAGGTCAGTGCCCTGTCTACTGGCTAACTGTTTTGCCTCACTTCCCTTCCTTCTACCTCCAATTCTTCAAAACCATTCAATGGAACTCCAGCTGGAATCTGGTGGTTATCAGGACTCAAGGGTAGATGCAGGAAAATGCAGAACTTCAGAACCAAGGAGCAATATGTGGATTTTTCTGCAAAGGTTGCAACATCCACCCAGCCTTTGCATGAAGGTGGATTGGATTCCCAGGAAAGAGTTGCACCATATTTGCTGAGCTCTAACTGTATTCCATCTGCCTGGAGGTGGAAGAGGAAAGAGAACAATGGATTCATTCTGAGAAGCAACAGTTTCCCACATCCTAAAAACCTGCTGGGAGATTTTGGAAATTCTGCAAAGTGGGGAGAGGTTTCCCAGTGTGAAATGAGCCATATTTCTGCTGTTTCCACTGCAAAGACAACCCAGCTCCTTGTTTGCCTTCTGCAACCTGATGTATCATTTCTGCTGAACAATATTTGGACTCTCAAGTTGGAAAGAATTAAACACAACTTATAAAGCTGCCATCTACAATTGCTAGTATCTCTGAAATGGGATAACACTGTTCAACACTGCTCCTAAATGGGCAGGAGAGACACCTGGGTGATTTGTGAAGTTTGTTTGTGCTTTACTGAAGTTGCTTTGATTTACATTTGGTGGCATTTTTCACCTAAGTTTCATTGACATAAATGTTTTGTGTAACCCTGCCAAAAAACCAAGAAACAGAAAATTAACATACAAGGCAAATGGCAAAGGATCAATTTAAATCCACTTGGAATTTCCTTAGGAATCAAAAGCCACTTGGAGTAAACATTTGAAATGCCCTATGCACATCTCTCTAATAGCCTCTGTAATAACTGACAGAGCACAATACAGAGAAAAGATGCCAGCACAACACAAATATGAGGCTGTTGAAGGGATTAAGCATAATCCTGTCTCACCTAATGAATAAAGAAAATATGAAATGGAACTGTGTTGTGTTGAATAGCACAGAGCCAAAGATACACTTAGGACAGGCTTTTGTGGGTTTTTGCTCAACAGAGCTTCGCTGAGAAGAGTCATGCATGAGTTCTGAAAAAGCTGGTGTTATTACTGAGGAATGCCAGGCAAAGCAGGAAATAATCTTTAATTAATTTGTGAGGAACTTTCATTTGGCAGACACAGCTTGCCAAATAGAGACAGAACAGTAGCTTTCTTAGTAAGTTGATAAAATCGAGCAAAAGTGAAGAAAACCCATAGCTAAAAAGCATTAGAACAATGGGTTTTTACTAGGAGATGTAATAGAAATCCACAGGGAATCCTGGCAACACTCATCAGGATATTTCTGTCCTGAATTCAAAGGTATTTCAGACAGAAATGTAAAGAAAGAATCTTAACCTTTTCTGCTCTTGTGTACTTTGACTTAGTATTTGATCTCAGACCCTGGAAAATGCAAGTAGATTTAAACTTCTTCATCAATGCTAACAATTCAAAGTACCAGCAGTTGTTTTTTCTTACCATTATTATTGTCTTTGTAATTCCATTTTCAACTGCCACCTCCATCTCCCACCAGCTTGTACAGGTATTAAGGGATATTTTTGTCATTTGTAAAATGCTGGAAGAACTTGAGATAATGGGCACTTCATAAGTGTAATGTGTTATTTTAGTGAAACTGGGACAAACCGCTAGTTTCAAACATAATTGGCCACAATAGAAAAACTGGAGCATCCGTAGAAAACTGGGACATGGTACGTGTGAGGTGCTAATATTTATCCTAATGTAGCAGATTTGGCTCTGTTCACAGGAGCTCACCCCTATATTTAGGAGTGTGAGCAAAAGAGCATTAAAAGAATTCCATCTTTAATAGAAAATGTTTCCTGGGAGCAGGAAGCCAATCAACAAATCAGTGTGTTTGTTTTTCACATCTACAAGCCAAAATTTATATCTCACTTAAGCCCTAAAGGAAAGAAGTTGGGCAATTTCAGCATAATCCCTTCAGAAATGTATTCTCTTCACATGAACACAGCTCAGCACAGTAGCAGCTCTGTGCAGGAGAAGCTTCACACTGAAACATATACAGTTTAGGCTAAGAAGGAGAGTCTTTATTGGCAGCCTTTATAATAATATTCTATATAAATTAATAAATAATCTTAACATATTGACATCCTGTAAAGGAAATGTGGAAAACTTGCCTAGGAGCTGCCTGCATTAATCTTCATTCTATCCTGTGCTGGCATTTTTCCCAGTTTCCTATGCCTGAAGTTCACAATATCTGTTTCTAAAGGAACACACTGACCCTTATAGAGTAGGACTCAGAAAGCCTGATTTGCAGCTAGTTCAAATTTGTACATCCTCTTTCCCTGTAACAAGTAGGTTTTGAAGTGCAGCTTCTAACAAGCCAATGGAAAAATGGCCTTTATGTGAAAAAACTTGGCATGCAAATCAGATGACTAAAGAATGTGGATTTAATTGCACCACTTATGAAGAGAGAAAACATAAAGTAGCAGTATGCATTGAAGCTAAAGCTTACAGTGCAGCCTCACTAACATGTATCAACACTGGCCAACAGCTTTTTACCATGGACTTTACGCAGCTATACCCAACTGCTAGCATCCTAACTAAAGTCACAACGCTGTTTTCAACCACAGTCTGCAAACTCCTTGCCATGACCATCAGTGATTTTGCCTTTTTGAAGCAGATTTGATAGAGTCGTAGCACATCGTCTGACTGAGAGAGGCTGAGGTGAGGTCAGAGGCAGGCAGCTGGGAGCTGCTGTGTGCATATGTACTCATACAAATGTCCCTGGAAAAATAAAATGCTGCGTGCTGCAAGACAAGGAGTTCAAGGCTTTCTGCACAACAGAACCACTTCACTCATCCAGGAAACTGTCACAGTAAACACTTCTAGTGTACATGCAGCTCCACTAGAAAAACAGAGCTCGTGTCTTCATCAGAAAAAAACCCTCCCTCTCAATGGAATGGGCTCTCTGGGTAACAGCTCAAGTTGCCAGTGTACCTGTTCCACACGTGAACCTCTACTGTTGCTTTAGGAGACCATCCAAGCTCATCACTCTTCACAACACAACATAAGCACACCATCACAGTTCATTATATAGGTCTGATTTGTCTGTACCTATGAGAATCAAGAGAGTCCTGGCACCTGGATGTGAAAGAGACTGCTCTGGATAGCTGTCCTGATGCTGCTGAGTAGGAAGTCCCTAGCTCTCACTCTCGTGAAGTCTTCCTCCTGCGCAATGCTGAGTTTTCTACCAGCACATGCACCCCTTGCGAAGCTTATTCCATTACACTATCAGGATCAGGGCGTCACTGGCTTCTCCAGTGAATGCTGTGGAAAGCAGGCACGCAGTCAAGCTGCATCTCCTTGAAACTCCTGGCAAAGGGAACAGGGCGTGCTGAGGTGTCTCTAAATTAAGAGACTCTGTTACCAAGTAAGAGGAAAAGGTAAGCTGAAGTCTGGTTTTGGTGCATGTGTATAAAACTAGAGGGACAGTCAATGGAGTAAGCTGACCTAGGATTATCGCAGCATGTCTCTCCAAGATCTTGCTTTCTACTTAATGGTGGCAGTGTGAATTCATTTTGGGTTATCAGGCACGTACTGAGATGAATGGGTTTCTATACTAATCAGCTCCAAGGTTAACAAAAGATGCTGCATCTCTTCTTGCTTACCCAAGCCAACTTACTGAAATTAAGTCAGTTTACCTGCTGGCCTACCTGAGATGCATTCAGTGTATTCTCCAATGACCCCTGATACTAGCCCCAAGGAAAGTCTTAAACAGCAGGATTAAAAACAGCACTGCCTAAGGCTTTTCTAAGCAAAGTTATCCTGTTGACAGACTGTTACCCTATAGCTCCTGTCTTATACAGCATTCAGATTATATACTGTGCTAATGGAGACCCAACAGTAGCAGGCATTCTAGACCAACTTTTGTACCCTTTTAGCACAGGTTCTGTGGTTTGAGTCCGGTAAATCTGAAAGAAGAGTTTATCCCACACAGATACTGTAAGGGTGTGAGGACAATGCAAAATGACCACAGAAATTAAATACAATGTGCCTTTTATGTACTGGAGATCAAGAATATCTTTGTTTCTAACATTGTGAAGTTTTTCCTCTGATGCATGAACATAATTCCTACTGATATCTGTGATGTGCTCAATGCCCCAGTTCCCATTATCCTGGCACACTGCTCTCAGTGACAGGGGACACAGAGGACAAAGACAACAGTAAGAGAGACATTATTAATGCAGGTAGAACTTCCCACAAGAGTAACTGTTAAAATAGATATGTCAGATGAATGGAAACAAAACCCATTTGCCTGAGGTTGCCTTTATTACTCGACTAAAAGACATCTAGGAAAAAAGATTTTTCCACCACCTTGGCAAGACACCTGGTCTATATTCACTCCTGAGCACACTCATTCACAGCTTTACCTCATTTTTGTACAAACAACATGGTCTGGTCTAGCCAAAGTTTCACCCCTAAGGCTGATGTAATTTGCAGCTTCGGTTTATCAGTTGCACATAAGAAAGTCAAGATAGCACAGCTAGGCTGCTCCTTGCTCCTGACTGCTCTCCTACTCCTTTTTCCACCCAGCCTGGGCTTGCTGCATGAAGGACAAGCTGCTAAAACAGGTTCAGCACCCTGTGGTGGACCACTTTGTGTTAAGTAAGGGCTTTGCTAGCAAAGCCCAATGCCTACTTCATGCCTCTGGTGTTCTCATGAAATAAAGGGGTCACAGCCCCGCACACATCACTGTACTTTGGGTATTGTGTTGAGACAGGATATACAACAGTATTAACAACCCTACATATTCAAACATGGGTTAGTCCCTAAACCCAACAATAATAGTTTAGAACTCTTTTATTTAATAATAATAATAATAATAATAATGACAATCTAGGATTCTTTATTTCTTGGGCTTTCTTATTTCCAAGCCCTGGATTTCCATGATTGAGACCCTAACCACCCTCATGAGAGCTGGAAGCATCTCCTTTTTGACAAAATAAATCTGGCAGTCCAGCCTAATCACATGAGTCCAGGGTGCTAAGAAAAGAAAGTGGGAGTGGGGAGAAGGGTATGAAATACATGATAAAGCATGAAAACCAGCAATGTCCAATTCAGGATAAAATTCCACAAAGCTGACAGCCAACATTATTCTATTTCCAAGAACTTGTCTAACAGAGCAGAAAGCAAAGTTTAATAAAAACCTTCAAGTTTACATTTTACTTGCAGACAAAAAAGACAAATTCTGGCTGGGTGAAAGGCCAGGCAGAGACCTTTACTTTACCTGTCAGTTGTCATTTTTCAGAACATCTTTGTTTGTTACTGCAGCACTGAAATTTCAGCGTGTGGGAATGGGGAGCAAGGGCAAAGAGAAGCATGTACAGAAGGAAGGTCATGAAAGAGCTGCCAAACCACACAAAGTAGTTCCAGAGTTTATTTCATTCTACCCTCATCCCAACCATGCAGTAAATACAAAAACCACAGGAAGGATATCCGATGATTGAACAGCAGCCTGGGGACATTTCAGTTCAGTTCCCAAATATTCCATAAACTTTCAGACTCTGTTGTCATCTTACAAATACACAAAGGAAAATAATGTTTCCTTTCTTGCACTCTTGCTCTGTCCTTTTCCTTCATATTGAGAATCTGCCTCTTAATTTATATGAGCTACTTAGCAAAAGGAAGTTCTGATCTCAGCAAGGGCCTGTACCTACTGTAATAGCAAATAACTGGCAAGAAATCTGAACTAAAGCCCACCTCAAACCTTGGCAAAAGTTTGGATCTGGATATGATTTTAGGAGCAAGAACGTTCCTGCTGTAAATGAACTCCTGCATCTGAGCCAGACATCTCATGGTTCTTATTCTACCAACCTCTTGCTTTTTTACTGAAGTACTTTAAAAATACAGTAAGGAATAAATCACACTGCCTGAAATTCTACCTTCCCTCCTCCCAAATCCTATGCCTTTTATTCTGAAATGGGCAAATGGCAAAAGCAACAACGAAAGGGTGATTTTTAATCTTTGATCCTGAGTCATTTTCTCTTACAGAGCCCTATTCTTCATCTCAGGAAGTGCGATACAAGAACACTCCCACAGCCTGATTAAAGGTCCAGGTATGGGGTCATACAATGCACAAAGAGAGCTGCAGAGTTTCAGAGAGCAATGTGTATTTAATGTCTGACTAAACGCAAGTACAACAAAGAATGAAAGAATTCCTAATGATTGCCATAACTGTGAAACTGCCACAGAACTGCTTGAGATAACTGTGGCTGCCTTTTAGGAAAGAAACAACCAAATCTGTTTTCAGAGTGTTAGCCTGGGTGATTACAAAACAGAATTCGCTGAGAATGCCAAGTCGTTGGAAAATGGCAGCGTGCCCTTCTCAACAGAAATCAGCAAAAAGGACCCAGGTTTCACTGGCTCACCCAAAAGCTAAGGAATTAGAATTGAAAACCTGAGGGAGGTAGCTAACAACTGGGACTTCAGGTTTGTCGGCAGAGAGTTGCCTAGGAGAAGGGTCAGAGGTTACACCTGGAGATTTAGAAGATAATGACAATGTTCAGATAGGCATCAAACCCCTCTGATCCTTGAGAAAACAAATCACCATTAAATCCAGTTTTGGTGAGAACAGCTTGGCTTAAGATGCAGGATTCATTACCTCCTAGGGAAGATGCTCGGTCCAGCTCTTCCTTTATCTCTTTTTACCCTAACTGAAAATAAGAAGAAATACTAAAAAAATAATTATGTCAAAGTGTGAGTTTTAAAACGACTCCACAAACAAACCAGCCCCACACAATCCCTGCTGACTTAAATAGCAACCTGCCTGCGAGCTCTTACAACTGTTCCCTGTAAAACTGACTTTTATGACAATGACTTTTCTACAAGGAATTTGAGGCTCTCTGAAAAGCATTGAAATTGCAGACGGCAACAAAATTGTCTCTCTCTGTGAGCAGGCAGCACAGGGAAACAGCAGTCTCTGTCTCACAGCCAGCCCACTTTGGGAATGGCATCCGAGTCCCACTGCCCGCATTGGGCAGGAGCCTCTCTTTTCAGCAACACAAAGGAGGACGTGTGAGCATGAAATCCACTTTGAGCACTATTTGCTCCACATAGCTGAGTCTAAAGACTGCTTTGGCTTGGCCACCATGAGAAGCTGCATTTCGGTGTTCAAACTCTCAGGAAATACTTTTTATTTCCCTCTCCCTGTGCCATTCATAGGATCTTCATGTTCTAAATCACCTTAGGAATTCAGCCTAAGAACTTGATTCCCGCTACCAGTAGAGTTTACAGTTTCCAAAAATGGAAACAGCTGTAAACATCATAGGAAATCAATAGTTTTACTGTTAATCTACAAGTCCCTCAAGATTTGTGCATCCTTGGTCAGGTACAAAAAGCAACTTCCTTCTATAAACTCACACTTTACACTCATGCATTACCAAATTTTTAAGGTGATAATCAGAAATGAACTGGAAAAACATTATGACAAACTCAACATTTCATGTGCATTTTAACAGATCTAACAACAATTCAGGATGTGTCAAGAACTTGGCTCAGTTTACCAGATGATGAGAAAACTTTTAACTAATCTAAAGAACAAGCCTTACTCACCTATTATATAGATTTTTTTTTTAGCCTCTTATATCTTGATTAGATGGAATACAAAGCAGGAGTTTGCAATCATTTAATAGCAGAAAATATTAAAACAGTATGCACTTTTAATTTAAACCTGAACTTAGTCAGAGGTATTCTGGGAAGTCCTAAAGTAAGAATATTAGCTATTAGATACTACGGGGGCTGTTGTGCTAACAACTGTGTATGAGTAGAAAGAAATACTGTAAAAGGAGAATTTGTGACCTTGTTTCTTCATGTACCTGTGGGGAAAACACCCAACTAAGTCCCAAACAATCTCTACTTGGATAACTCATTAAAAGACGTAGATCTATAAAGCTCTGGAAATCCTTGGTCTCATCTTGCTGCATATTAGACATGTATTTCACATTCAAAATTGACTTGCAGCAATAAGCAGCAAGTAGAGTTTATGTCTTGTGTGACTCACGGATTCAAGTCAAATACACTGTTGTACCAATGGGGTGTCAAGGACTGTTGTCAGTATGCTGGAAAAAGGCAGAACCATCACTCATAATTGATTATATTTTGTATAATCACTACTTAAAACAAGAGCAGAACTAAAGGCAGTAAAAGCCACCACAGATTAAGCACAAGTATTTTGGTATGGCAGCTCTGCATTATGTTATTCTTAACCTTTTCTACTGTTTAGTTTCTAAAAAAGCTGCTGCATCCCTCAACTGTACTGGAAAATTCAGTTGGATGAATGGGTCTAAATTTAGGATGCAGGACAGCGCAGCTGCGATAACATTTCGGAAGTGGAAGGCATAGTAGATACATGACATATTTAGATAAGACAACTAATTTTAGACAAAATGAAGCTGGTTTTGGCTACATTAGCAACTGCACTGACTTGGCTAATCGGTTCAGATACATTTTCTTCCAGCTTTCATTCTAACCTATGAGATACTGCATTCTCTGACCCCCTCTCCCTGTTTGCCTTCTGAATAACAGGTAAGGCAGGAGAAAAGTAATCACAAACTTGTCACACAGTATTTCTGCTACCCCTTCCTAAGCATCCAGTAGCACATATTTGGAGATAGGCCAGCGACCTGTCTCTTCCACTAGACCCTGACATAGTACAGCCATGCTCTCCTGTAATTTTCTTTTCTCTCACCCAACTGCTTCTGTTGGTCCCTCCAAATGGGTCAAATTATCTGCAGATCTATTTCTGCTAAGTTCAGCGTTTCATGGCACAAAGAGATAATGCAGTTTACTAAACCTCTTCCACTTATTTCAGGCTTAAAATATTCTTCCATGATTGGATCATTTGTCATCTTTTCTTTTTTTTTCCAGCAGCTTCTCCCCTTCTACGTCCTTTCCTCCTCTAAACGCAGCTTGTCTTCAAAGTAATCAAACATGCTCTCTTTGGCTGAAGCCTGGCTTCTGTTGGACCTCATTTTGACACATACTCGCCTTGTCATTTTTAGATAGAAAGTTTTCTGTCACATGGGGAGAGATCATTGACAGCACCGAGTAAAGTGGCAGCTTTAAAATCAGCGTCCAGGCTCTCAAGTCAGGGATGTCAGGCACATGCTATAAAAACTTTGTATGAATTCTTGTTGATAAAAAGAGATTTTTAATATATTTCAGTGAAAATGAGTCATTCTGATCAAGATCTGAATGCAGTTATTTTTTGTAATATTGAGAAGCTGCACACAACTCCAGGCTGATTACTTCCAAACTAATCCTTAAAAATTCCTCCAAATAAATGCTTATTTTTTGAATTTTTTCCTTTTTTCTTAGAGAAATTGGCAGTGATGGGTTTCAAGTGCTGCTGTGCTCTGGTCTTCAGCCAGGAAAGGGTAGGGAGCAGCAAACCTACTGGCACAGTCCTAACTGTTTAGTACAAGTGGGATTTGGGCATCTGCAGTGAACGGTAGTTCTGAGCCTCTTCAAGAGCATGCAGGCCAGCAGATTGAATTACATGTTTAAAAATGAAGCCAACCCTGGGCGCTAATGAGCCCAATCAAGCTTACAATTCATCCACAGAGAACTCCCAGTCCCTGACTCTACAGAGCTTAGACTCAGCCCTGAAAAGTCTGGAGAAACCTCACCTTTCAGTGCCCTCAGTGGAAGCTGTTTCCTGAAGAGCTGGCTGTACCATACACAACTATGCATGCACCACCAAGTTACACCCTTAGGGGAAATAGCACTGTGGCATCACAGTGGCAAATATGGGAGCAAACATCTTTAGATTATCAGCACTGTGATGAAATTTGTATAAACTCCTTGAAATTACACAGATTCCACAGTCATATCAATTCTGTCTCAAGAAACTTTAAACTCAATCCCTGGAATTAGGCACCATTCATTAGTTTTATCCGCTAATCCTGCTGAGCTGCATGAAGATTTGTTGTACTGTATTTGAATGTCTCTTGCAGTACTTCAGTGTACTTTTTGATGGAAAAATTAAGCTACCAGAGGCAGACTCTCCTAGCTTATTACACCAACACTGCTCTCTTGTGGCAGACTCATAAAGTGAAACATTAATCTGTGCTGTACCTAGCACAATTTAGATAGAATCCAATCTGCTGGGCAAAGGATATATACAAAGCAAATCACCAATAAAAATGGATTCTCAAATTTTTGATAGATGAACTACACAAAAAGCAACAACAGATCATTAAATTTGCCTTTTGGGATATAAAGTATTCAGATGTTCGTCCTCATGCCTATATCAATGAAAAGATTTTGCACAGAAAGCACTGTTACTACAAATTCTCTTTTCCAGTCTGTTCTACTGAGATACGTTTATCTGTTCAAACCTAACAACCATGCCACGCGTTTTCAAATGCCTTTCAGAAATGGTCCAGGGTTCAAGCTTAAACCATGACAGGAGTTCACATCTTGCTTCTCAAAGTGAAACATCGCTGCTCCTGTCTTTTAATCCTCACAGTTATCTGATGATTTGAACTCACCACTTATTTCTAAGTCAGCCACTTCCTAATTGTTTTTCTTCACAATCAGTACAAATTATTGTTTCCCAGGCACGATCCATATTAGAAAGCTAGTGGAGATAATAAACAGCTTCAATCATTAATTTACTTGAAGAGTGACAACGAGGACACAAACTCTGTGGCCAAGTCACTAGAAAGTACATGCTTACAAATGGGAGAGAAATTCCCAGGTTGTAGTTCATAGTGATACAGATATTTAAAATGCCTAAATCACCCCCTGTTTCTATGAATTTTTATCTTTGTGGGCTCTGAGAACCACTAATCCCTACTGGAAAAACTCTTCCCTGTAGAAACATCAACCAACAGATTTACTACATTTTTTTCTTTGCAGATTAAAAATGCCACCCAAAATTAATGGAAATTAAAGGAAAAGAACAAATGGGCATAGCACGCATAACCACCATTAAAAGGGCAAATCTCCCTTGACTCCCTTGACCTTCATGCACAAGCATACACAGCATAAAAATCTGACACGTTCATATAGATTTAATTATGAGATATATAAACCAGATATATAGTATTAGTGACACTTTACCACAACAAACTCATGGCACTAAAATGAATCGATAATTAAGGGCCACGAGCACAATTAAGACAATCCAGAGTGGAGGAAGAAAAGTCAGCTAAGCATATCGACTCCAGTGTGATAACTCAGTGGATCAGTAACATTTGGGCACAGGGACTTAATGCAATTTAATACATTCATGTACTGATCAGAATTGAGTAGGGGGGATCACTAGTGAAAGCAGGTGTTGGATTTTTACCAAGTAATGTCTTGACCTTCCCACCCTGCACCTTTTCCTTCCTTGATGCAGGATTTGATTTGCAGAACCAAAGCTGCTTTACATTTGTTAGTGGAAAAGAGCTCTCTACATGCAAATCTCCCACTCTAACCAACAGGTATTTTGTCACTCCAGTCTCAGACTCACAGACTACTCTTCTGAACTTCCACACATTTTACAATCACACCCTATCCACAGGAAGGATTTGCATGTGCTGCACCTTTCACAAGCACGTTTGTTGAGCAGTTTCCCGAGGGCAGCCCCCAGGAACTGAACCTTTCTCTCCACTCAGCTTTCTCAGAAAGGTCATGATTGCGACGCCAATGCCCGTTTACCCTGCCTATAACTTTTACTCTGTGTACCTACAACACTGGACAAACAACACCCCTCAGCCAAGGCCAAGAACTGCAACTGAAGCCCCCAGCCCTCAACAGCTACTGCAGGGGACTGGAGAGCGAGGGAGTCCACTGGCCAAACACACACCATAAGCTCCCACAAGGAAAGACCAGCAGCACTATTGTTGCTCTGAAGCTCCAGGAGAGTGAACCAGAGTTGAAGGACAATGTCTCTCGTGGAAACCCTGCCCCTGCTCAGGCATACACAGCTTTTTAAACTCACTGCATAAAGATGCGCATGCTTAAAAAAGGTCCCAGGCTAAGACTGATTTTGCTTTGCCAGTGACAAGCTGCCATATGACAGAATACAGGCATCCAATATTTTACTCAATTGTCATGTTTTGATTGCATCTGTCACACACTGGTAGATCTTTAGGTTGAGCAATATGATGAGCTTTTTGATTTCCTTTCTCACAGTTTCATAGCGTATGCCTCTACAGGAATGAACTTGTCAACTCAGATGCAAAATGAATGAATGGCTTTTAATCACTTTGATAACGTTAACATCATTGCTTTGATAGCAACAGATACAGTTTGCTGATTCAGCTACTTGTATAACGATCTAATGGGCTTTTCTATCTAATGCCATGCTCTAAAAATATACACTCGACTAATAGATGAGCCTCTGCTATACTGAAAAACAGGCTCATTAAGACAATTCCTCTGAAAAGTGGCATTTTTATGACAAGATACTGAGCATTTAATTACCCTGTATCCTGACAGAGCTGAAAGAAATTAATTAAAGAGAAAAACACTGTGCAGCAATGTAGCAGATCTTGAAGCAGAAAGAGATGCCAATAGTCAGTAGTGTAAAGGGGAATCTGAGAACTGCAAGGCTGTTTCCCCAGAGGAAACCGTCTGTTGATAGACTACAGACTGCCCTCCACTTACCCAGAACAGAACGACAGTTCCTGAGAGGAGGCTTGTCATTACAGAGCAATGAATTTCCCCTGCTGTAGTCTATGCCAGGAGAATATCGACTGCTGTTAAAGGACAGGGAAGTCAGAGGTTTGGGAGGGAGAAGAGTCTTCAGTGATATTTGAGGTAAAGGACTTATTTTCACTGCATCTTTAGCTTGGATTATCCACCCTTAGGCTAATTCCTTTTTCTTCAAGTGAGTACATAATGAGAGTTAGAAACCTGGCACAGGCTGCACCAAGCAGCAGGGCACTCCGCTTGGAGGTTTTAGCAGCACTGGCATACACAATTGTTGCACCAGGAAGCTGCTCCAAATGACTTCAAGTGCAGTCCTGCAGCCAGCTGCGTTGGTATAACTAGGGTGACAGTGCTGTAACATACACACAGATGGCATTAGCTCACCCATGTGGCTGGCCCTGCCATCAAACATGAAAACAAACCTTGTGCAATCAAACACTTTTGCTTCTGGGGCAGAGATTTGTTCCTACCTTTGCTCCACTCTTTGATATAGCTCTTTGTGATCAAACAGATCAAAGATTTGAAATTTAGAAACAAAACAAAACCGTGCAAAAGAACCTTCAGCTTGTTTTATGATTATTATTTTCTGTCTTCTCAAGCCATATTAACTCTCACTCCAGTTTACCACCCTGCTGCATCAGGAACCTTGCCAATGCAACAGAAAAGGGAGTGGAAGATTAGGAAGAAGAGCTCGAGGAGGAGACTGCTAAATCCTGCTTAAGCAGGGCTGGTGTCAAATGAGAAATCCACTGCTTGTGCTGTCCCCACTGCAGCATTAAGCAAGCCTCAAGGCACATTTCCTTACAAAGAGCAAACACTTAATCAGGCTAAAGCCTTCAGCATGAGAATGCAGGCAACATTAGAGGCCAGGCTTTGAGCTGAACTTCAAAGTGGCGTGGTGGTGAAGATAGGCCACAGTGATCATGAGTGGAGCAGATGGGGCTTTTCCCCAGTGAAGAATAGCTTCACTGGACGCTGACAATTCATCAGCTGCTCAATACAGCGTGGCTTAGATCTTGGTTTTTAGCAAGTTTCAGCTTTAGAAGAACCAAGAGCCATGGCCTGCATGCCATGCATGGTTTGCCAGAGTTAAGCCTCCAGCCCACAGTCCTTTCTAGCAGCTCTCTTCCCATTTATATCAGACACATGTGGGTGACACAGTAGGGAGAAAAGTATCGCAGAATAGATGGCAACCTCAGCACACAGACAGCCCATGCCAGTTTGTCTAACAATACAACAGGGCTGATTTTTCAGACCCTTTTCCCCATTTGATTGCTGTTCAGAGTCAGCTATGTATGCCTACCTACAAACCACAGTGACAAAGTGCAACAGTTTCAGTGCCAGGACTGTCACATTTAGCAGCCAAGTGACATGACTGAAAGAGCACACATCCTCCAGAGTTACAGGTTCCCTCTATCAAAAACAACGAAGCATTTGTTACTCTTTACATTTAATTCTATGTGTATCGGTAAAAACTGGAGGTTTTTCCATTGTTGGCACAAAAGCACAGCCACACAGACCCATCTAATTCAATTCTTTGCAGAATTTTCATTGTTTTAAATAACACAGTTGCAACAAACATACAGATATCCAAGCAATCCTCTACTAGCTCTAAGCAGCATCAGAATCCAAGCCACAGTGTTAGAGAGCACACATAGGTACTGGTGTTGATAGGAGATGCGTTGAGTAACAGGACACTGCAAATACCTCAACAAGGGCACAGATATGCTTCCTGCCATCCTGCCAGATGTACCTGATCCACACTCCCTGCTTCGGAGGCACATCTTGCCACCAAGGAACTCTAAAACAGCCAATGAGGCATGGGGCACGCGTCTGTGACTGACACCCTCTGAGGAGACCTGTGAGGAACGTGCAGTGGCTGCATGGGTAAACATGCTGGCTGAAAAAATTGGGAAGCAATGATCTAGATGGTCCCCCCAGTGCTTCCTTGCCTTTGACTGTCATTGGAAGTCAGAGTGAGAGCATCCCTGCTCACTCTTACCCTTCCGTCAGTGGAGCGAAGTAGCCCCACATCTGCTGCACATTACTGCCTGCGTGGGAAAGGTGACCCTGTTTGTTAGGAAAGGGACTGCAGCAGTTCCCTCTTTGGGAGAGCCGCTCCTCACTAGCAAAGTCACCACCTCTATCCAAGATGTACAACATTTTTATTACCACAATTAACAAGAAGCAGCAGCTGTTTAAACAACATATAGTGACAAGTGCTAATACTTTGAAGAAACATATCCAACTACTAAATGTTCAGCACATCTCTACCCTCTGCTGCAGAGGATAATAGAAGGACTGAAAACAGCTGAGTGGACATAAAGATCTCACAAATGCCTTATTAATGAGTGTGTTGGATCTAATGATCTGTGAAACTGAAATGAGATTATTTGGATTATCTCATTAAACAAGAATAATAGCAATAGTAACTGGGTAGTAATCTGGAGTGGGCCAATCCAAGGACAAACTAAATAACAGGGTGACAAAAACCTCTTAATTAATACTCTGCATTTCTGTGCCTGTACTTCTATGCCCTGAATTTATGAAGCAATGGAGAATCAAAGAGCTAACAAAACAGCCTGATTTTAACAACCAGAAATTAAGCTGCTGGCTACCCACACCTGTATGGATCATTCAGTCTGAAAACTAAACTATGATTAAATGGGGCTATTTTGGCAGAGCTGGTCTCGAGGAAACAAAAATTTGTAGCCAAAATGTAAAATTGTTTTCAAAGGCTCAGCAACTTATAACCAACTCCAGGCAAACCTCAAAGTAGGGGCAAAGGCAGAACAGGAACAATCCCTAATCTCAGCCCTTCCTTTTTACAGCTGGCCATCACAGCCTCCCAACAAAACCATGACTTTCCTCAAAGCGTGGAAGCAATTCCTGAACGGGTTCACTGTATAATTTAAGACAAAGCACCACGTGAATTTTACCTTTCAGACCTTGTTTATATGTAAAAACAGGACACTTCCGCAGCCTCCCAGGGATGGATGGGCACAGGGGATTAAACATGACAGATCTGGCCTGAGCAGCAGTTAGGTCAAAAGGTCCCTGGTATTGAAACCTAAAGTAATTACTGCTGTGCAAAATCTGCAGCTCCTGTTGCCTTCCCTAATTACACCTCACTTAACAGGAAAAGCAGGCAATATAATAGCCAGTGCAGTAGTAAAAGGTTTTGTTAGGGGAATGGATAAATGAATCTAAAAAGTTAAGACAAACAGCTCCAAGGCCTGGCACTTGACATAGCACTGTCCTCTCACGGGTTTCCTAAGGCAGCATGATCTAGCTGCACTTAATGCGCCAGAGTTATTGAGGCCACACCACAGCCCAACAACAAACCACAGACTGCATTTAGCAAGCGAATTTAAACTAAAACCCGTCCATCTTACCCATCAAGACACAAAGTGTTTATTTTTTTTAAGGTTTCTCTTCCACTGAATTATTAACATTAGCAAAGACGACAAAAAAAAAAGTAACTGAAGGAGGCTACTTTGAAGAAAAGTGTCCTTGTTACTAGAGTTATTTTATTAAAACCAGAAACTGCAGCCCTAACACACTCATAATTCTCCATAGAATACAGTGCAAATTGGATCTTGCTTTTGTAGCAAGTTTGAGCTACGAGACAGCTACAGTTTTAATAATTAATTTGAAAGATGACAATGGCTTAGTAGATATTTGAAAAACAAGAGAAGGGGAAGAATGAAAGCAAAACCAATGACTGCTCAATTACCCTGAAGGGTAAATAGGCAGAGCTACCTCTGACACATGAAAAGCACTTCAAGACTGTGGGAGGAAACATTTGAACAATCATAAAAAGGCAAAAAACACTCTACTAAGAAAACCCCAAACTGCTTTGGGGACCCCTGGGAGGAACTATAATGCTGCTACCTATAAATATGATTATCCTAATTTTCTGGGTTCTGACTTGTCCCTCACAGGGCTTCTCAGACTGTGGCCTGTGTGCCACACGGGGCATGCTGCAGCAATGTCTCTGGGCCACACAGCTCCTTTCTTTTGGCTTTTTTTCCTTTTTATCACAGACCTATGTGGATCACATAGCAGGGAGGGGAAGAGTTTCCTAGGAAAGGCATTGGTGGCAGCAGCCTCTTGCTACTGGGACCACAAGAACCCACATCATGCGGTTGCACAAATTTGCTGGGTTGATGACACCAACCGAACATGGACTGAAAGCCTGCTGACATGTGAAGCATGTCAGCATGTAGAGAGCTGCATGACCCATGCACCCACTCACTTCTGTGCTGTCTTGAGCCAGCTGTTACACAAAGCTGAACTCTGCAGTCAGTATGACAGTAAAGAGCATTTAACAGACAGCTGTGCAGTGAAAGGGATCCTCTTCTGCCTCCCACTGTTTCATTACCTCTTCCCTTATATTAGATCTAGTGTCTGCAATAGTAATTGTATGCTGGATTGCACTTTCAGCAGTAGCAGGCTAATACACCTACATTGCTTAAATAGTAAACCACATCCTATGAAGGTTATCCAGAACTTTGCATCCTCGTCACAGGGTGATAGCAAATAAGGGTGTCAAAGATGTCAGTGGAAGAGGATCAGTTAAGAGAAAACAGCCCTGCACCTGATGGTCAGGGAACACATCTGAAGTGCAGAGATATGGAGACATTCTTCGTGTGGTCTGCATCCCCACAGCAAGTTGAAGCCTACATCAACATGTATGAAGTTTGGCTTTTCTCAAGGCATGGAACTGAGGAAGGTTCCCATTACTGGGAGCCAGTCTGGATGCAGATAACTGGAAGGTAGCCCACTTCCTGGCTTGCAAAACTGAGGCAAAAATCTAGGTGGAAAAGTCTGTTTCCCTTCCTCCTCTATAGAGAGAGATGCCTGCAATTCATTGTGTCCTGCATCAAAATGGATAATGGTGTCTTGTTTGAAAGTAGAACAAACTTCCTGGCAATAAGAAGTAAATGCCTGCAGCTTGAATGGGTAGAAGGTTTGTTTAAACTGGCTCTTAACTTGTATCTTGGACTTCACCAAGTAAAACAGCACTTAAAGACACTGTGTGCATGAATGATGCCAGGGGTCAGCGCATGTCCACCAAACAGTGCAGTCATCAGATGGAGCACCTTTTGTGTCCTCTGGGGAGAGGTAATACAGATCCAGACACCATTACTTCTGACAAAGGTTTTCAGCCTGGGAATGAGGTGTCTTTAGCAGGTCACCAGGTTATGCTGGCTTAGAAGGGAAGGGATGGTAGGGCATTACTCAGACTGCCTCAGCTATCTGACACTGATCAGAGAAAGCTCCAAATAACACACATCAGAACTCCAGGCACTTTAACATTACTCTCAATGAGTCTCTGCACTTTAGTAAGTGCAGCAGTACTCATGAACCAGGAGGCGGGGGGGAAAAAAAAAAAGAAAAAAAGTCACTGCTTGAAATACCCAGTACAAATGGGCAGAGACTGCCTTTTTCTTGTGGGCAGAAATACACGGAGCCATGCTAACACTGCAGACCTCCAGGACAGCAGTACTCCTAGCACTTCTTCCCAGTGGCCATATCTCTTTTACACATTTCAGGGGCTTGTTCCCACTCTAACAGGCCTTGTTTTCTTTCACTGCTACATCTTTTTCACACAAATATTGAAGGGTGCATGGAGGAAGGCTCATTACTCAGGGTATTCTGACTGAAGTTCTGCATTTAAGACTGGCTGACACACATGTGACATGTTCCAGTCTTTTTTGTTTTAAAGCAAAAGGAGGCGGAGCTTTGTTCAGTCCAGAGTACCTCTCGTGAAAGTTCCAATGCAGACAGTTTAACCAACCCAGCCGTATACCTAAGGTCTGTGTAAACACCTCCTTTATCAGTACTTCAGCACATCTGCTTTTTGTCAGTGTTGGTTCTCTCATTACTCTCACCGCCACCACTGCAGCTTTCTGAAAATGCTGCTCAGTTTCTTGAGCTCCACAGAGTGAGCCTCTGCAAAAACCTCAGACTGGAATTCAGTACTGTGCTGTTATCACAAGTACCATTGGGTAAACCTCAGCTTCGTCATCCCAAATGCCATTTCACTTGACCTTCACTGCAGAGTAAGTGATGTGGGCAAAATACTCCAGTTTAACATGGTTGTTGGTCACAGGGCACACTAGACTGAAAAACAAAAGAACAAGAGTGGATGTGACAATGAAAGGAAGACTCTCAACCTAAACTGCAGGCTACATAAACAGTCCTAAACTGCAGTATGCCATGGGATTATCCATCATTGTGATGAACTGAAGCCAAAGCCTGTGTTTTGTTAAGCCGTATCTATCATCAGTATCTGCAGTATGACATTTTCGATTACAGCTGCTTTCAGACAAGCTTTGCAATTTTGTTGGAGAGACAAATGTAATTGCTGTTTAATACCAAACAATACTGCAGCAGGACATGCTTGTGTTGCTTAAGCAATCTGCTTAATTAAACTCCTCAGATTCTACCCTACTAGTTTGATCTTTGGATTAGACCAGAAACAAAGCTGACAGGAATCCTTATCAGAAATAGAATTTCTTATTCAACTGGTCTGGGACCCTCAATTTTATTACACAGTTGCAGAAGGTACTGATGTTTCCTAAGAGGGGAAGACAGTTTCCAGAAATCACTGAAGCAAGCTTTATCTTAGGCTGTAAAGGGAATCCTGCATATTAGGCAGCTAAATCAAGGGGCTTATGGTGCAGTATTTTACATAGCTTGTAAGTCAAGAAGTTTCAAACCTGAGAAGACAGCATCTCAACTATATAACATGGCCAAGCTCCTAACTTACCTGTCCTCCTTTGTTATATCCAAAGATGCCATACACAGAAAGACAAGATAACACAGGCAAAAGTCTACATCACAATCTGCTCTGAGCTGGCAGGAGTGCAGGGTTATGTGCCCTGCAAGCACAAGCAGGTAGACAAAGCTCTGGGACAAAGCCTGTCTCCACTGCCCTGGCACTCTATTGAGGAAATAAGAAAGGCCCAGACCACTCCCCACCCTGGACAGGAAGAGGTTGAGGAATTGTCCCCTCCACTCTCAACATTGCTCATACATCAGTGCAAAAAGGCATCACAACTGCTCGCTGTTGTCCGCTGAGTGACACTATGATATCCTGTGCCAGGAGTAAGTGCCATGTTCTGAGTGCCTCTGTAAACTGCCACTATGCTCAGCAGAACACCACTCCCCACACATGCCATTTACATATAAACTCCATTTTGTTTAAAGTGTAACTGTATTACAGGCTCACAGCTAGGACACAGGGCTGGGATTTAGAACATCAGAGCTCAATGCCTAGGTCTCCAAATGCCCTAGGCAAGCTATTCCACTGCTTTATGCCTCTGCTGCCAAAGAAAGGGTGGGGGATAGTCTGTTTTCATGCTAGGCAGAGATTTATGGGTCAATAGTGCTATGTAAAAGTTAGACCTCAGTGAAAGTGTTCCTGCAGCAACAAAGTTGCAACACTCACATTTGGTAAATTCCAGAAAACTAAGCACTTCCTCCAGCACCTGTCTGCTCCTAGGTTATTACACAACACTTGGAGTTGGAGGCCACTGAAGCACTGAGTCACCTCCCTGCACATTACAGGAATTATATTTGATATTGAGGGCTTTATTTGTTAATCATATATGTTTCTGAGATCCTAGCTTGATTGAAACTAGCTAAACACTATTTTAACATATTATTTTTGTATTGCTCTCCAGATACAGTGTGGCTCAATCACAGAATACTAAAGAGAATCCAGACCTGATTCTACTGCTGAAGAAAGTTATCTTGAACTACTGAAAGGAAATCTAAAGAGATATCTATAGTACCAGTTTGAGCTGTAAATGGAATACCCAATACAAGAGATAGGTATTACCTTATAAGCAGTTTCTGAAAATGTATGAGTTTATAGTGCTAGCTTTGCCAAGACCAGCAGAACAGAGCAAGACAGGACAGGATTTATTTTCAGGATAAAGGAGGATGTTATGGCTTTTCCTAAAAAAGCAAAACCAAGCAATATCAAACAAACAAACAAAAAAAGCCAAAGAACAAAATTAAAAGCCTCAAACAAATAAAAACAACAGAAAAAAAACCCCTCACAAGAAGCAATTCTTTCACAGCCTGTGTTACACAACAGCTTTTGGGGTGTCCCAGTGTCCACTAAGATAGATTATATCGAGAGATGTTTCAAACCCCTTTCTTGCAAATCTCAAATGCCTTTATCATCAGAACTGATCCTTTGAGATTTGGATCATTCCCAAGTTCATTTAACCTGGTTAATTTTTAATGGCTATCACTGGTTATTTCACCCAGTCAACAGCTGCTACAGCTAAAAAACACCAGCCACCCTCTTCCCATTCTGGCACAACACAGGACTCAGGATCTATGGAAATTATTCATCTGCATCATAAAGAACTTGAAGGAGCTATAAAAGAGATTGATCCCTGACAGCTCCACTAAACTTGAAAGCCCCTTCCTGGCTCTGAAGAAGGAGAATTCTGACCTGAAAAGGGGTCTTGAGTGAGCAGCCTCAAAGGGAATAAAATATTAGCCCATAAAACCAGCACTCATTGGAAAGCTCAGGTGATCTTTTAATGTATGTAACATCTCTTGCCTCAGGCACAGCCAACATAATTACTTGCCACAAAGTGTATCAAGCTGCCAGTATTTCTTCTCTAGTGACCAAGCCCTGTAGGACAACACTACTGTTTACCATCATATCCAATACATATTGCTGTGCCACTAATATTAACCTTTTATATTGATACGGCTCCAGTTACTGCATCCATGCTACTTAATGTCTTTAATAAATCTTGTGGCAACAGGAAAGAACTCACACCAGTCAGCAACACTGCTCATTACAAAGGTTATAGATCTCTAACCAGAAATAAAATTAATCCTAAAACCAGGAGAAAGGTGGAAAGAGGGAAGCTTTCATTTATCCAACTGCAACTATGCCCAGAAATCCCTGGGGGGTGGGGTGGGGGGGGTGGGAGTGGGCGGGCAAGAAAAGGACATTTACACACATCCCATTTGTGCAGAGAACATTGTTGAACCATTTCCTGTTGCCAAGATATGTGCTGGCAGAGAGAGGTTACCAGGGCAAGATGACATATTGTTATGCAAATGATGCAGTTATTGAAGGGACTGCCCAGCAACAGTGCACATTTTTTCACTAGTTAGATCCCAGCATTGAAAAGAAAACAAAACTGCCTGAACGTGAAGCAGTGTTAGTGTAAGACAGAAACACCAGCTACTCCAGAGCAATGGGAGTACCAAACCTGCCTTTGGTGAATTCAGCAGGCCCTACTGCTCTTTATTCAAATGGAACAGGGAAAGAAACTTGCCCTTGAGCACTACAGAACACATACAGTGCTTTTTAACTACATTGTCTTTCATGATCTGTGACACTGAAAACAGTGGAAGAAAGTGACACACAAACCTTTGCTCAGAAAATCAGAGTGCATGTTTCACTCACATTTTGCCTATCTGAGATTAATGTGCCTGCAATGATTTTGAATTGAAAACTGTAAAAAGCTTATTGTCTGAGAACACACTTTAGAAGCTGGTTTTGCAGGTTTTGGGTTTTTTTTTGTCTGAGTTTTTGGGGTTTTTCCGTGGGTTTTTTTTTTTTTTTTTTTTTTTTTATAATTTTTTGTAAAAAAGAATTTTT
>NDXB01013921.1:71974-113343 GCA_002631895.1 Agapornis roseicollis
TTTTTTTTTTTTTTTTTTTTTTTACAGAAGTACTTGTAAACAAGAACTGTCAATTAGAAGAATCCAGAGAGATAAAAGATGATTTGTCTCCCTGAGGAAACCAGTCACATACAACATCCTTCAGAATGAACCTAGCAAAGTGACCCTGCAAAACCAGTTGCTTATGAACCAAAAGGAAGCAGCCTCTTCCATATGTCCCACAGCCCTAGAAGAGCTGCAGAGCTGGCAAGGACTGCTCTAGTGGGAAGCTTTTGTGAACCAAACTCTCCATGTGAACAATCCTGGTATGGAGCACCAAAGTGTAGCATAGCCACATGGCTGTCAATGGGGCATCTACTTTTTACAGTGTGGAGGCAGAAGCTGTACCCCTGAAGAAGGAAGGGCAGGCTTCACTGCACCAGAGGGGCCAAGTGGGGAAGACTGAGCTTCTTTCTAATGTGTGCCCGTGCCCTGGCACAGTGCATGAAGAAGCTCACACTGGAATATGGGGGGGAAGTCGCTTAGATTTGTACCTGCTAGGAGAGCAAAAAGTACTGCAGAAGAAACACATGAAAATCCAGAAAAAGCTGCTGGAAATGAGGCAGAAACTAGAACTCAGCTTCTGAAAGTTAAGTCAAAGCAAAAGAAACTGTAAAGAGGTAAGACATTGTGACAGGAAAATGCAAGAGGGCAGAACATCCCAGACTGTTACAAAGAAGGAAACCAGGGTAATGCCTGGAGATAACCATGAGACAGAACCATCTTGCACTGGTTCATAACTAATTTTGGGTATCTATTTGCAGATCTACGTTTATTCCAACTATCACATCTCTCCAGCCAAAGGAAGTTACCCAGAGCAGCAGCAAAGACTCCACTATCCCAGACACATACTGTACCTGGACAGCTGAGCTGCCCAGGACAGTCCTGGTGCTCAGCTAACATGATTCAAGATTTGGGAGACTCCTGAAAGAGTTTCACTTTTACCCAGGCAAAATCCTGTACCACAGCCCAAACAGTAAACTTACCTGATGCTTCCACAAGACCAAGCTCCTCCTGGTCCTACACTGCTCTCTTTAGTCACACACAGCACCACATTCTCCAGTCGTGCAGCTCAGCATAATGCTTTGTAGGGGTTTACTCCCCAAGGAGGATTTACCCCTGCTAGTGCCTTGACTCCACTGCTGTTCCAACACCTGGGCATGACCCCCACTGCCCTGTGCCATGCCAGCTGCTGAGCAGACAACCTGTGTGCCCTGGCAGAAATAAGTTCAGCTGATGGCATACCTCTTCCGGCAATCAAGGGGGTAAGGGACTGACAGTCCTGATGAGAAAGGACAACCTACTTAAACTAGTCTGTAAGATTTACAGGAGTTACAGAATTATTACCAACATTAAGTAGTAGAAATCTATGTGCACAGCACTACAATCACACTACCATTACTGTTCTTCAACAGGAGGTTGCAAAACTCTACAGGCAGTAACTATGATGTACACCTCATTGTCTATCCTCAGGACTACCTTTAACATCTGCTTCTGATTTTACTGCAAGCCCAGGAACTCTGTGTAATTTTCATTCCTGACTGGACACCAAAAGACAACTATTTACATGGTATTTCCCCTCCCCTCCATTCCTGTAAGGCACACTCCATCACTTACCAATCCCTGCCCTTCCTTCTTCTAGCTAGGCCAGCAGGCTTCAGCATCACTGGATGGGTGAAACATCACACAGCACAGTACAGTACAGTACAGCCTGCTTTCAGGCCCTTCAGCAAACCAGTGCTGGAAGACACACAGTACAGAATATGTCCAGACTGAAACACCTCAAAACCATAGTATCAGTTGGCACAGCACACGTAGTAGTAGTACAATTCTACATCTATCATCTGTTCACTGGCTTGGACCACCAGCTTTAACACTTGATCTCTAGGCGGCACTATTTGTAGTACACAACTTTCTAAAAACACTTAATGCTTCAAAGTGCCACCTGCTGGTACTTTCATTATTTGCATACAGCTATTTTGGAAGTAGTAAAAGTGTGCAGGTGCTTTTCAGTATGCAATACCTTTGACCCCAAAGAATCACAGCAACCTTTTAATACACCATGAAAGTGGTTTAATACATCTGCATTATCATTGTGACAGCGTGGGAAGTCATCACCAGAAGCTTTCAGAAACGAAAACTAGTCCTTTGACAGGAGATGAAGGCTGGTAATTCAGCTTTTAAGATGGACCAGACAGCAGTACTTGACAGTTCAACTGTAATGCAGTGATTTTCTTTTAAAACACACCTTATCACAGGTCTATATTTAACTTCATAATCAGGGCAGAAGAATCCTGTTTTTCTGCAAAACTAAACCTGCAAGTTACCAGCCTCCACTAGTTATTATCTAGAAGTAACTGCTACACTTCACAAAAATGGTAGGACTTATTTAAATTTACTCAACTTTTTAAGATAGCAAAATTTCAGTAACACACAACAATGAGCACATATACAATAGCTACTGTCCTGTCGATTAAGGGAAAACTACCTCAGTAAAGATGTAAATCTGAGGAGAACTAAACTGCTGTCTCTTATTTACCCAAACCTCAAAGATCACTCTCAAAATTATTTACAAATGATAGGAAATTACTGTCAGGAACTGGCTGTGTTCTGCTTAAGCTTTCTGCACAAAAGACCTCTCTGACCCAATCCAATCAACCCCTCCAATCTTGTTTCCCTACCTGCCCCCAACCTCTGTATTTTCTAAATTTCCAATTCTCCTTCCTGTCACCATTATCCTTCCCAGTTCTTTCTGCAGGACACACAGAGTCACAGCATCCCATGAATAAAATACATTTGCTGCGAATGGCTAGTTTACTTTACTAACTTGAGGCTATCTGATAAAAAAACCCAAACCCAACAGTTTAAGCATGAACACAAACTGTACAGCTGGCCCAGAGCAGCAACAAGCACTACCTGATTTAATAGGGTAGGATAACAATATAGAAACCACGACCACATGCTGGATTCATACTGACAACTTCCCATTTACAGGCGGCTTCCTGAAACAAGCAGGTTTCTAAGATACCAACACTCAGAGACAATACAAACTTGGTTAATGAAAATTTATTCTTTCAGTAGGTCACAGCCAGCTCTTATGCGACCAGGGCAGAAGCTGTTGATGATTCGCTAAAAAGAGAGAAGAGCGAAATATTAACTGTAGAGGTACTTTTTCAAACGAGTTGTCAAAAACAGTGTTTCAGTTCAAAGCTTTAACTACTGGTCCTGAGCCAAATCACCACCTGTTTACGTTTCTTTTATGCTGCAAAGATTTTGCTCTTGCTTTTGAAATACAAATGCTAGGATAACAGCACAATACCCATATATTCAGAAACCTGGCTAGCTGCCCTTGAGTCTTCTCAGAAAAAAAGAAGCTAACCCTAACATCTATGGGAATTCTCTTATGTTGCCTTAACTTGCCTAGAGAAAAACCTACAAGTTATATTCATTTTTGCCACATCTACTAAGTCGTATCTCAATAAATTCTGAAGATAACACAAACCATGTAAGTATCTGAGATGAAGACTGCAGTTTGTACAAAGCGTTATAAAATGGTCATTTTACCCAGCAATAAGTTTAATAAATTTATCAGTTAACATTTACCATCCAACAGTACTGAAATCATCANTACTAAGTCGTATCTCAATAAATTCTGAAGATAACACAAACCATGTAAGTATCTGAGATGAAGACTGCAGTTTGTACAAAGTGTTATAAAATGGCCATTTTACCCAGCAATAAGTTTAGTAAATTTATCAGTTAACATTTACGAAAAGGATGCTGGGGAGGAACCCTTCCTTAGGGACTGCAGCGATAGGACAAGGGGTAATGGATTAAAATTTAAACAGAAGTTTAGATTAGCTGTAAGTAGGAAGTTTTTTGCTGTAAGGGTGCTGAGGCACTGGAACAGGTTGCCCAAGGAAGCTGTGAGTGCTCCATCCCTGGTGGTTTTCAAAGCCAGGTTGCACACAGCCTTGGGTGACATGGTTTAGTGTGAGGTGTATCCCGCCCATGGCAGCGGGTTTGGAACTAGGTGATCTTAAGGTCCTTTCCAACCCTAACTATTCTATGATTCTAAACTACCTATTCTTTGCTGCCTGGTTTACCAGTACGCTTGATCATAACGTACTTTTTACCTTTTGACTAACAACCCCAAGCTTATTACTTACAACACCTACAGGACTTCAGTGAAATAGTAACTTAAGAGAAGACTTACTACTTCCAATTGGGTGGCAGCACTCTCTTAGTTTTGTAGTAGCGAGCCAACCTATGGATTCTGCTTTCAATCAGAATGAGGCGGAACTTGGCATCTTTATCCTTGAAAAGAAAGTGACATTACAACCAAGCACTACTTTGACTTCTCAATGATGTACAATTCAGATGAGCTTTAATAAAGTAACAAGATCCACAACTACTGCTATAAACTCCACATTCCTATTTCCAAAGTCTGATGAATCCAGGATAATCAGAACACAACCAAAACAGAATGGGTTTAAGCAATTATTTTAAGATCCTTAACACAGACTTAGACCATTCTCTACTGAAATGCCTCACCCAAAGTTTACTCAAAGGGAGTGGCTAAGAGGAGGTACACTAAAAGTCTTTGCTTTGTCGAGCTGTAAATAAACTACTGTATTATTTGAAAGCAAACATAGAGAATAACCAAGTTAAAGTAGCACTCACCTTTCTGTTTCTCTCAAGATGTTTGCGAACAGCAACAGCTTTCTTGATCAAGTGGTNGGTACACTAAGAGTCTTTGCTTTGAGCTGTAAATAAACTACTGTATTATTTGAAAGCAAACATAGAGAATAACCAAGTTAAAGTAGCACTCACCTTTCTGTTTCTCTCAAGATGTTTGCGAACAGCAACAGCTTTCTTGATCAAGTGGTAAAGATCCTCTGGAAGGTCTGGGGCCAGTCCCTTCGATTTAAGGATTCTCAAAATTTTGTTGCCAGTAACAAAGCGAACCTGGGCAACACCATGGGAATCCCTCAAGATCACACCTGAAACAAACATTTACATCTCACACCAGAACAAGAACCTTACACAAATAAAACTAGTGAAACCAACCTTAAAGTTACAGGATATCCATAGAAGGTCTTGTCTAAAAACCTTTCTTGTGCAAACTGCACAAATTGTAGAAAAAGAGCAAGCAAAATAAACTTACAGAAGCTGAAACACGATCAGATAGCACTTAACAGGCAAGTAACCTACCCATCTCATTTAGGCTGGCAACATATTTAGTGCTACAATACTGAACACATTAAATGCAACTCAATAAAGCTAGGTATTCAACCGTTTCCCTATGGTTAACAAAAGATGTCACAGACATATTTGGTGTACAAAAACATACTCTAGCATAGGGATCATTAATACTCTCAGGATTACAACTGAAAAAAAAAATCATTCACACAGCACATAATTACACTGCATAGCTCATGATCATATAAAGTTGCATTGTACATGCATGCATGCATGCAGTTACAAGTACGTGCATGTACATGTACATGCTAGGCAGAGCTCTAGCGGGAACTTGTCTATAATGTAGCTACAGTGTCTGGCTCGGTAAACTCCTAAATGTAGGGCTGCCAATGTTTGAGATGGGATGTCAAGTTTTTCTCCCAGGAACCAGGCAGACTAAACTTCCCTATAACATGTGAGTGATTCATAAACCTTACCAATCTGTGAGGGAGTCAGGCCTTTTTTGGCCAGCTTGTAGATCTGTTCCTTCACATCATCAGAAGTAAGTTTCAGCCACTGCAGAAAATTAGGGGGGAAAAAAAAATAAATTAATAAACACTATTTACTACAGAGACATGGTCTAGTTAGATGAAAGCTTTTGATAAATGGCAGAAACAGATGCTTCGCAGTGCTTGAAAAAACAACCAAGCACTGATTCTAACAATACAGAAACTTTTTTACATGTTACAAACCTAAAGTGTTAGTGAAATATGGTGGGGGAAGGCAGAACTGAAGGAATAAAGTCTCTGTTTAAAAGATCCCATATGGCCTCCAACCAGCTGCTTTACCATCAGTTTATTTAAACTGCCACATAAGAAGAATAAGCACAAATTTAGAAAGACAAAAATATCACTGCTATTAGCAAGGAACTCTTTCATTGGGCTTCTGACAGAAACACAAAGTGGAGAACCATTCTGCATCTCTTAGTACAGCACCTACAGAATCACAAGAATCATAAACACTACAGTCCCTAATGAAACTTCAGCATCCTTATACGCCTCCTTCAGATACTGGAAGGCTGCTATGAGATCCCCATGCAGCCTTCTCTTCTCCAGGTTGAACAGCCCCAAAGAAACAGTAGAAGTCAGATTTCAAGTACACAAATTAATTGATAAATGGAACAAATGGATTTACTCAGACAAGACTGTCCACTTCCTGTTACTTCTACATTAAACTGTGCTGACAAAGCCGTTGCTTCCGTGATTATTAATGGGAAGACAACACCAACAAAGTAGTCCTTGTTCTTTTAATGACCTACAAAGAGCTCTTTTTTTCCCTTTTTAATACAGTCAAAGCATTAAACAGAAAAGCACAGCAAAAAATTCTATTTGGAAGTGTTCTACAGATTACAATTCAAAACAGAATACAAATAAAACTAAGCAAAAAGCCCACCGCATTTCAGCATCCTAATCATTACTAAACTTCTTAACCATTATGGGTACTTTAAGCAGCTTAACGTTATCATACTTTAAATTTAATCTCTTTATTTCCTTATTTTGTGCTCTAATTTCATGCTTTTCAGTACATGCTTTTTCTGCCAACAAATAGATCCTCCCAGTCTTGCAAGACAAGATAGATTACTAAACAGCTGCTTATTCGGCTGACAGGTAAGCATTTGAAGGGTAAGTACCCTGGATGCACTAAGGGCAAGCTGAAATTAAGCTAGTGCTCTGCCCAACAAATTACTGTCAGAAATAGCTTAGAAAAAAAGTCATTTTATTCTACAGCGGCAAATGCCAAACTCACGTGTGAACAGAAGAGTTTAATCTCTATGAACTATCCACATGCAAACTAAAAAGAATTTATAGTACTTAAAGTACTTAAGTACTTAAATGATGGGAAGTACAAAGAGGAAAAGAGATTTTTTTTTTCCCCCAGCAAATCACCTGTCCGGAGAACGGTATGTTTTTTCTCAACATCCTAAAGGCCATAGGCTAATGAAGCATTTTATTAAGCCATNAAGTACAAAGAGGAAAAGAGATTTTTTTTTCCCCCAGCAAATCACCTGTCCGGAGAACGGTATGTTTTTTCTCAACATCCTAAAGGCCATAGGCTAATGAAGCATTTTATTAAGCCATAATTTAAAGATGGTGATACAAAATATTACAGCACTTTTTTTTTTCCTCCTGTTTCCTGGGCACCGCTGGGCCGCTATAGAGGGACCGGACCGTGCACCGAACGCCATAGGGGGGCCAGCCGGGCCCACCGAAGCACGCACAGGCCGGGTAGTTACTTACCGTCGGCACGCTCCGCCTGTAGGGCAAGGCTGACTGGGACAAGCCCTTTCTGTGGGGAAGAAGCAGATCACAGGCTAAGCAGAGCCGGCCAAGCTACACTGCCATCCGACCCCACCGCAAGGCAGCATAGTGCAAGCATTTCCTGCAAGGCCGTACCCAGCCTGCACAGCCGAGGCCTGCAGCCTCCCTCCTCGTCTACAGACGGTGACACTCACAGTACGAGCCACACCTGGCTACCATCAGGAATTAAGAGCCCAGGCACTCCAAGCATGACCCTGCCTGGGGCCGGTCAAAGGAAGCCGCACCTCAGCACTAGGCTTGCCGCCATATTTGCACAATCGCCGGCCTCCCCACCCACCCCCTCTAACGCCGCACAGCTCTCACAGCAGCCTTTCTGCTGCCACATATACACACTCCCAAGTCCCCCTTTAGCACCCGCAATAGCCCCAACGTGCCCCATAGCACAGCCCGAACGCCTGCAGCAGACGCTTACCCGGGAGCGTGCATGCGACCCATGATGGCGGCGGCAGAAAAGAGGAAGCAACGTGCGGCAGCGGCACCTTCTGACCAACTTCCGCGGGAAGGGGCGTGCCCGAGCCTAGCCCGGCCCCGCCCGACAGCCAATCAGCGGCCCTGGGGCTGCGCTGCGCACACCACCCGAAGTCCCGGCTCACACCGCAGGCGGCTGGGGTGGTGCTGTGGCGGGCATTGAACAGCAGCAGAGTTGTTTTGAACTCAGAATAGCGTTTAATGTACTTACAGGACAGATACGGAGTCACATTTAACCCGCTCAGCACGGGCACGACGGAGGGCACTATTGTACATCTTTATTAACGAGCTCGTTTAATTAAAGTATTTGGTTCTTACAGATACAGAGACAAAGGGAGACAAAGGATTTGGTGTCACTCGCTTCCCTTAGCTGTAGCACGACCTCAGTCACAGTGTCCGAGTAAGGAGCACAAAGGAGGGGAAGGCGGCGGCGAGCCCGATAGAGCGCTCGCATTAAGGCAGGCGATGGGGATTTCTACACAGCCCGAGTTGTAAAAATAAAGAACTCTGTTATCAAAGATCGCACATGCTTCCAGAGACAGGTAGCTGTAGGTCATAAAAAGGCAGTAATAAAGTTTCAGTGCAAAGTTCTAGGTTAATAGAGAAAAAGGAAGAGGTCTTAGCGCAAGCTGTTGTTCTGAAATACCAAAACAGTCGTATTGACAATTATACTTCTGGCTGCAGGTCATATGTGGCATAAGAGATTTTTTTTCATTAAACAAGATAGGAAAAAGCTTTAAAACTACATTTTCAAGCTACTTATTGTAAATTGAACCCCAACTATTTTCCTCTTTCAATTTTTTCTTTTATGTAGTATATTAAAGTCTTATTGCAACAATCACTTTTTTCTTAATTGAGAACAGTGCAAAGAGGTGCAAGCTTGGTGCTGTTCCTCTGCATGTGAGGAGAGGCCAAGACAAAACAAAATCCATGACCACAGAAAGCTTCAGCCAGTGACTATTTTGAAAAGAGAGGGAAAGGCACAAGATGAGTTAAGCTATGAAGAAGATTAAATCAGAAGTCAGGACCTGTGCTAATAATAATACAGTACTATATATTTTTTCAGTCCAGACAACTGTTAAAACCGCAAATCATTTTTTAAATGATTCTAGTTTATCTGTATTTTGTGCTGTAAGACACTGTGCTTCAATAGCAAACTGCAAAAAAGGCAGTACGTATTGCTTTCATTTTATTTCACAATGGAACGTTTCACAAAAACAGTAGTCTACTTTCCTGTGTTTAAGTGACTTGTGATTCTAATGATGGAATGGAGTAAGTCTCAAAAGCATCAAGTGAGCAGGAAATATATCTAGTTAGTTATATAGGTTATTATTTACAGGCTATATACTAAATGAAAAATATGCAGAAGATGCCTAATAAAACTGGGTTTTGTTAGTGCCCATTAGTATCAACCCAGTTTCTAACATTCAAGATATTCTTAGAATTTTCATAGTAATAATTCCTACAAAATTGGACCATGAATATTTTAGGCACCAGAGATTCAAGTTTACTTCTCTCTTCTGTACTGAAGGGAGATTGGTCAGTAGCAGGGAATGGAAAACCAGATTATGAAACAGATTTTTAGTGTTGGGTATACAGAAGGTTTTCCCTGTATTATCTCTCTGTTCATAGTTGCATATTTTACTTTAAAAATCCCCTTAGTCATAGTCAGTGGCCATAGTCTGGTTTGCTTCAATATTTAGTACTAAAGTGTGTATCATTATAGCTTGGTTTAGACAGAATATGATTACCCTAAATATTGAATAAGGTGAATAAAAAGGCTACACCTGTAAGTGCAGAAACACCTAATGAAGTAACCAGTGGTATCATTAACAAGATACAGTAAGTGATGTTTGTACTCCACTCATAATATATTTCAAACTTAATGTCCTGTGGTATCAAGTATTTTTAGAGGAATTAATTCTTAGTGGGAGGAGTAACAGTATTGCTGTGAAATGCTAAGAAAAAGTGACCAAGTTCCACTTCGTTAATGCAACTCATTTCTGGCCTGCAATTCATCCAGTAGTTGTGCTTTTTTTACTAGAGGCCATCTTTACCTGGAAGTACAGGTGCAAAATAAGCTTTGGATTTAGTGTTTGAATCTGTTCCACATTTAATCACTGCACTAAAATTAAACGTTCTAGGATTTCAGACATTCCAGAACACTGAGCAGCTGGGCACATTTCCTACAGCACCACATTCAGAAGTCTTCATCCAATTTTTGGAGATCACGGGTAGAAGACAGGGTAGAATTCTGCACTAACTATGAAGATCAGTATAAGCAATCTTATTTCTAAGTAGCACATCTTAGGAAAAGACTTCCAGCAGGACCTGCAAGGTATTCTCATGAATGTTTCCCCTTTCGAAGGAGCTCAGAGTTAATGTGTACATATTTAAATACCGGAAATGAGGTAAAGACAAGCATTTGAATTATAAGGCACCATTATTTACATCTTCCATTATTGGCACACACTCCAATAGATCTTAGAGAAGTATGAATCTGGGATTAAATGCAATACCGAGCAATTTTTCCAGCCCTTTAACCTTCATTTCTACAGGTGTGTATGAAGCCAAAATTTTTACCCATTGCTGCTTCTGTGACGTCTAGTTATTAGTGGGAATGTAATCCTAAAATAATATTATTTCTTTGATGTTCTCCAACATCACACTATGGATGACAACACAGGTAACAAATGAAAACCAAAAATGCACTATACCCACAGGCCTCGTGGTGAAATTACCATTTAACCAACAAATTGCTCATCTCACTTTCATGGATGGTTTAAAAACCTCTTCCTCTACCTGCAACTCTTAAACACTTACAAGAATGCTTTGATAACACTGCATAAGCATAAACCAGGTTTTCTAGATATCCTCCAAATTAGGCTACATGAATGTTGGTCCAGCATAACTGTTGAAATGCAGAGTCTCTTGTTTTAAGATGTACAAGTTATCTTCAAGTAGGAAGATGCACAAAACACAAGTGAATACAGTTGTTCTGGTCTTACTCAGGTGCAGATATGCATTCACAGATAGGGTACAGCAGTTAGTCGATACCAGTTAACAGTCTCCTTGCTCAAGTTGAAGTCCTTTAGTGAGAGTGTAATTCCACCCAAGAAAAAGTTCTCACGTAATGATTCTGCACTGAGCACACTTAGCTGCAGTTCTCTTTGTTTCAGAGTCTCCATGCTATATCCATTGTACACAAGCTAGAAGGTAAGAAGTCAAGAAATTTTTGGTTATCCAAATGAAGTCACACATATCGCCCTTTCTTCTGACAGCCTAACCACTGACAGATGTCTTATCTGCACATTATGACATTTTAACAGTATGTCTGTTTCTCAGAGGATGGGCTGAAGTAGATCCACATTTTTTTTTGTGCTCCCAATGTTATGTGTTTAAAAGGACCAGTGTTTTTAGATGGAAGTACTGTTTACATGCCAAGACTTCCACATTCATTCTTCCCCATCCTATGGATCAGTGAATCCAGAGCAGGGAAATCTTTAGTTTTAAGACTTCTTTCCTTCTCCCCATCACTCCTCAGAGTCACTCATAAATTTCTGCTTACTAGTAACAGTACATTTACCTACTCAGTTACTTTGGGGGTCTTTTTGTTTGTTTTTTAAATTGGCACAAAGTTTTTCAAACAAGATCCTTTTCCATTTATGTATCTTTGCAGATTTTTTAGACATTATTTTGATTACTGCTTGGAATAAGATGTAATAGCAAACCATAGGTAGTTACTACATAAATTTTAACTTGCCATTTCATTGAAAGTTGGATTTCTTGTCTTCCGGGAGATTTTGGTTTTGCGTTTGGATGTTTTGTGTGTATCAGGAAGTAAGTATGTTTTCACATAGGGATTTGGATCTGCGCCATCTTCTGTAACCTGCAATCCAAACCAAAGACAAATTAAAAAGACTTAGTGCATATCTACCCAAATATTTATTTTCATATCCAGGCTCTACAGCTCTCAGCAGTAAGCTCAGCCTCTCTACTTACCAGGTCTTTAATGTGCATGACCATGATAAATAGAGTACTATTTCTATATGATATGGACAGCTTCACTTCTCCTCCCACTTTGCCTGAGGTAGGACTTGATGGACTAGAATCTGAAAGAAAATATATAATTATTTTCTCTGTAAAATTTGCACATTTTCATTAGTACTACACTGACTATATGTGGGGAAAAATAAAAGCGTTAAGACCAGGATCAGTTTCTGGTTTTATTTCTAGCTCCTATTAAGAGGGCAAGGCCATATATTTTAAAGATTTCTGCATTCTCTTGTAAGAGCCAACTTGGAAGTTAAGAGTCAAAACTTGAATAACTGTACACAGGCAGATTTGGAAAGACAGGGATGAGAAGTTTTCAATGCGGGAAACTACAGTTAACAAAAAAAAACCACATTGTAAAAGTGTCATACTATAGTAATTCAATTTATAAACACCATCCAAAAACATTACCTACCTGCAGGTCTGGCTATTCCATCTATTCCTTCCACTTTGTCATCACGAAGTAATGGATGGAAAAAAGTATAAACAAGATCACACTAAATTTGGATGAAGAAGAAACATTACATATTAGTTGAAGTGTTAACAAGTATCAAATTCTGAGAACTTGCATTAGACTTGCTTAAGTTATTTGAACTCACTTCTGCCACCTCTGAAGAACTGCTCATCAGACTTTGTATGTAGCTGTTAAGCTCCACTTTTCTTTTAGCTGCTACATCTTTTATATGTGTTCTTCCCAGAACCATCTTATTAGGAAAGCTACAACAAAGAATAAGACAGACTTCTCAGTTAATTTATCTGAAGTACAGTTACATTTCTTTGTCATTTCCATCCTGAAGTGCTGACATTCTTGTTACATCAATCATGAGTAGAAACACAGCATGCTACTAGGTAACTAGGTAATGACAGTATAGAAAGGCAAGAAAACAATTTATTGGTCACTGTTGTAAGTGTTATGACACAGTCTAAATACAGAGTTGCTCCTCTGGCTCTCCTCCTTTAAAACTCAGACAACAGCTTTCTCCCTTAATCGCCACTTTGAGGCCTAATTTGCCCTTCTGCAGTGTTGTCTTCATTTCAAGCTATTTCTTCATCCACCCAGCTGGGAACACTTTTGTTGCTTTTGTTATATCAGTGATGAGTGAGTTAGGAACATACCCTGGTAACTTCCAAAGAGGAAAGAGAATGCCAAGTTTGTTGTGAAGCTCCTGGAACTCATCAAATGTTCGGAAGACAAACGTTGGCTCAACTTGCCCTTCTCTCAGAACTCTCACTACGTAGATCTGTCCAAAACACAAAAAAAAACTCCAAAAGATGAAAGCAGTAACAATATTATATGACTGACTTAATATATTTTTCTTAACAATTAATTATTTCTGCTATGGTAATCTTTCTCATGCACACATATCCCAGTAACAGCATTTGCATTTTCTAACAGAGTATAAATAGCCCTACTGTAATGCACAGTAACATCACATGATCTTTTCATAAGTTAGATCCACATCTGACAGGGGGATAAAGGTAGTTAAGGGTGTCCACATTCTCCCTTTTAAGCCTCACTGCAAGTTCATACCATCTAGCACGTGAACAAAATTTCAACACACCAGCGTAGGATTACATTTAGAGATGTATCTCTGGAGCCAGAACTATCACAAAACTTTTCAGGTGTGGCTCTGGGAGGAAATCAATGCCTGATTTCTTTTTTTTTTTTCCAATCTTATTCTCTCAAGATTCTAAAGGATTACACTTCTGAAGTGACAGTTTGATGGGCATAATAATGATTCACATTATTATGAAAGGGAAATGAAGGCTGAGGAACGGCACAGAAAATTCAATTCAATGTACTCATTTGAAAAACAAGTGCAAATGGAAGAGATTTGAAAATCTAGACAGAAGGAGACTACATCATCTTAAGAGTTTTCTGGAAGAGAGGGTGTTTTGGCTCAGATCAGGAGTACTCAAATACATTCCTAATATAGTGATTCAGAACTAAGCTCTTTTTCCCTTCTAGTAGTACTCTACCTTTCCTTGTTGGTGGCTTTCCAGATTAAGACATTTACTGCAAATACAACTTGGAAAGAGATGCATATTTTCATTTATCAATATAGGTCACTTTTTAAACAAGTTGAGGAAAATATAAGTTAAGCTGACTATTCTAGGTCAAATAGCAGAAATAAAAAAATAATTAAAAAAAATTAAAATCACTAAACAACCAAAACCTGAAGATGGCAGTACACTTGCATAGGAATACAAATATTAATCAGAGTCTTAAAAGCGTAACCCAGGTCTATCAAAATCCTGAGGGTAAGCTGTACTGCTTACTGCTTCTACTAACACTGAGTACAGTGTAAGTGCATTAATACAGGAAATTATGCTTTTATTTAGAAGGAGCAAATACAAGTTTAATGGAAGGTCAGAACAAAACTAGGGAGTGTTTGACTCAGTGACTCCTATTCAGGAAGGAGACATTTTACAGAAGGTAGCTACATAGCCCATAAAGATGACTCAAATCCCCACTGTTTAAAGTCCACCAACACTACTTCTGTTCTTTCCACTTCCTTCAAGATCCTTTCCAAGGAGTGTCTTCATTTTGAAGAATATTACTGGATGCTAAAAATACCAGTCTGTACACTAGCCCTCCTGCAGCTGCTTTACCCTGGCCAGCAGCTAAGCATCCACACTGCTGCTTGCTCACTCCCACCGCCTCACCAGTGGGGCAGGGGACAGAATAAGAGTGAAAGCAAGATGACCCATAAGCTGAGATAAAGACAGCCCTTGGGAGGGAGGTGATGCAATGACAATCTCTCACCACCTCCCACAAACACACCCATGCCCAAGTAGTCCCCAGGCAACAGCCACCTTAGAAAAAAACACCATCCCATTCCTTGCTTTCTTCCTCTATCCCCAGTTTTATTGCTGAGCATGACCTTCATTCTATGCAGTATCTCTTTGGCCAGTTTGGGTCAGCTGCCCCTCCTGTGCCCCTTCGTAACTCCTTGTTCACCCACAATCTACTCACTGCAGAGGAGGGGGGGCAAAGTAGAAGTAAAAGAGAAACCCTTGACACTGCAGAAGCACTGTTCAGTAACAGCCAAACCAACCATGCATTAACAACACAGTTTTAGTTAAACATCCAAGCCACAGCATTGTGTGGGCCGCTATGAAGAAATTTAACTCAATCCCAGTGAGAGCCAATACAAACTTTGTTCTCCTCCAGGAAGCAAGCAAGCCAGCCCATTCCCAGTAAGATCTAGCTTTTGATTATGGATTTTGTTTTTACTTTCAAGTAATCCACAGTCTTACGTGTCAACATTGGTGTAGGTTTCTAGCCTTCATTATCGTTAACATAGTCAGGCTTGAGAGAACTCTTCAGCTCACCCTGAATCCGACATTAGTGCGTAAATGAATGTTTCTATAGCTGTATTTATAAATCTCTGTCAAGAAAGGGAACCCAGATGTCTACCTCAAAGCTAGCTACTTAAGACTAAACAAGGCAAATTTCCCCTTTACTAATTCTCTGTGATTAAACACTGAAGTTATGGCAAGAAGGAGAATATATCTCCTTGGAAGAAAATGCACAGTATCTTTACCGGATCAAAACAGATTCCACATACTTACATAGTGTTTATCTGGGTTATATCTCTTCTGATACGTAAACACAGACACCTGTTTGATTCGGCCATCTTGTTTAAGAGAATATGTCTTAGCAGAAAATGAGAGAATGGGTTCATCATTAGAAGGCAGACCTGAGAAACGCAGCTGAGCCAAATTGTGAATGAAGAAATTAAACTTTGTGGCAACACTTCCCAGACTGGATTCAATCAACCTAGAAAGGAAAAAATGATGTTAAAATACACAAAAGTAGTTCTATCAATGAATAAAACTTAAGAAAAATAAAAATCAATCTGTTATTGACAGAGAAAGAGTTTAAATTAATTGTGATCAGTGGGCTGTATAAATAGCATCATATCAACATTCATTAGGAGATTCAGTATCCAAGAAGTTAAGGGTTTCCAGAGTTGGTAAAATGCCTGGAGTCCTCAGTATAAGGAAGACTGGAAGTATAAGGAAGACTGTTGGAGTGGGTCCCAAGGAAGGACACAAAAATGATTAAAGGACTGGAAGATCTCTCCTATAAGGAAAGGCTGAAAGAAATGGGGTTGTTCAGCCTGAAGAAGAGACCTTATCATGGCTTTCCAGTACGTAAAAGTACAGTAAGATGGGGACAACAGGGGCAGTTGCAATAGAACAAGGGGTAATGGTTTTAAACTGAGAGAGAGTAGATTCAGACTGGATATAAAGAAAGAAGGTTTTTTTTTATGAGGGGGGTGGTGAAACACTGCAATAGGTTGCCCACAGAGACTGTAGATGCCCCATCCCTATAAACAATTCAAGGTCAGACTGGACAGAGCAACCTGCTTTGGTTGAACACGTCCCTTCTCATTGCAGGAGGGTTGGACTACATGATCCCTTCCAACCCAAACTGTTCTACTGCGGTTTCCCCCATATATTGAAAATGAAGTACAGTAACACGTAGCAACAACTCTGTTACACTATATATATACACCCACTTGCTACACTAGAGCATCATCTCTTCCTCCCTAGTGTGCAAAAGCACTTGTTGAAAAAGAACTTCTTTACAATACAAGGTTCTCATCATACACACTGCTATTATGCAATTTTGCATGTATTGGAAAAGCAAGTCTCAAACAGCCAGACAGAATTATCTACTCTCAGTATTTCAAACATTCTTATTGCACAAGGTTACTCTTGAAGGCAAAGTAATTTAGCACAAGCATTAATCTTGCATGAAACTGATCTTATTTATGTAGTTCACTGGTTAACTGATATCTTATGATTGTACAGCATAACTAACTCCTACAGACATGTTTGGGAACATCCTTTGTACCTTTTTTCCATAGCCAAAAGCTCCCATTAAGAGGATGATGCTGGGAGATAGTTTAGATTTTACTTATCCAGTACCTTGTAAAGAAAATGGTAGCTTCTGCATCTGTTGTTTGGGGCTGGAGAGCATCCTGGACATACTTTAAGTCCTGAACCCCACTTAGTTCTGGTAACCCAGAAGAAAGCATCTGCAAGAAATTAAAAGTTACAGATTTAATGCTGTAAAACCAGCATGATCTTACACTGAAATGATTCAAACTTAAAACATTCAAATTCATTTTAAGCTGCACTAAATTGCTAAACGCTGACAGTGACAGCCAACAATTACTTATGATCAGCAGTTATTCGCCATTTTTGCTGAATAAAAAGCAGTTAAAACCACTGCAGTGTAATTCATGGTATTATCTGAGCTTTAAGTTGTCAGGAAACATGTAGGTAATAAAAAAGCTCAAAGAAAATTCCAAACACAGCCTTCCTAAACAGTACACCTGATGTTCCTGGGTTTTAAAAGCATGCATTGGGAGTTTCTGCAGCATAAAAAGCACAGCATTTAATGCATCCAACATGACAGATCTATCAAGTTTCAACTGAATCTGAAAAATGATTACCAGTGAAAGGAGGTTGAGGAAGAGGCTTGCATGTTTTCTTATCAAGTTATAAGCTTGACAACAGAGATCCACAAATAACTGAAAGCGAATAGTAGGTTTTTCACCCCCATTAATAACATAAGCCATATCCGATGTTAGCACAAAAGGAGCTCGATCCCTGCTCAAAAAGCACAGAATTCAGAAGTTAATTGTAAGATCTATTCACCTTGTCATGTACCTCCTCCTGCCCTCCATCCCCACCACAAGATAATGATATTAAATTATCACTTAATGCCATTTTACATTTTTGGGTTTTCAGTTCCATAGTGCCATCTCAGATTCCCAGCACATTCACATGGTACTGGATCTACAGCAGATCCCAGGGAGCAACACTTGGAGGACACGTTACCATACTGTGCTTTCCATATCTCATTTATGGAAGCCATAACACACTAGAACAAATGGAGTAACTCTACTATTGCCCAACTAACACATAACTCCTCTATGCTGGATGTAGATTATATTCCTCTACACAGAGGATTAGGAAATAACAAACTTGCTGCTCACTTTTCTATAATGTTGACATTCACTACTGTTTTTATAAGCCAGAGCCTCTTATCATTTGTTCCACACTCAAGATACTCAGGTGATATAAAGGTCCTGGCACTCAAATTTTTGTTGGGTTCAAGTTTACCTAACAAGCATAAAATATGTAATTACATGGCGTATAGCTAAAAAAGGTAAAACTATACTCATGTTTCATCCAGTCTTCCTGGAAAACTATGACACCAAGATTTGTGTTAGATGTGCTTTCACTTCAAACAGTTCTGGAGATCAGAGTATGGAAATAAGAGGGAGCCTTTTAAAAATTAATTCTATACAAGTAAATCTGAAAGCACTTTAGAAACTCTGGTTAAATTGCAAGATGTTGGCTTCATAATGAGACCAGCAGATAACAGGAATTTAAAAGTTGATGCTTAGAATGATAATAATTATAAAAAAATACTATAAATCACTTCATGCTCTACATCACTTAGCTACAGAAAATACCTTTTAAAGCTACCAAACATCTGTGCATGACCCAAAAATTTTCCAAAGTCTATGTGAAACATATGGCCTGTGTTTCGGAGCATTATGTTATCATTGTGGCGGTCACAAATTCCCAATACATAAGTAGCTACACAGCATCCTGCACAAGAGTAAATGAAGTTTTCTGAAGCCTGGGGGGGAGATAAGAAAAAAAGAATTTATATTGAATATTAACAGGAAGAAGCATCCATGCATTCAACATTCAATCTTGACAAGTGTAGAGTCTAAGTCAGACAAGACAGACCATAAAATCTGCTTTTTTCCCCAAAATAGTGTTTTTGAGATAGCATTGCAAAATACTTCAGATATGACACTTTCCAGCAAAAACCGGAATTTTGGTTTTTAATTAAACAAAAAAGTAAAGAGGAGTTGAAGACAAATCACAAAAAGAAATAAGTATGTTAGCAGAGAGAGAAAAGAGTATAAGACATTTTTCCAATGTGTCACTGGAACATCATTGTAGCCGAAAGAAAACTTTTTGGGTTTTGAATCCTATGTGGTCCTATGAGAAGAGGCCACTGCTCCTAAACCACAGTTAAGGGAGCCACTATTCCTCCCCATCTTAGATTTGAAGTATGCTTTTCTTATTTGCAATAAAAACTCCTGATGTGAATCCTGAGAATCCATCTGGCTACATTTTTGTTATAAAAGGGATTTTCATTTACTCTTTTTCCAAGTAGAGGAAAAAATTAAGTTTTCCAAAGATGTGAAACAAAAACTTAAATGGAAGATCTGGAAAAAGAATTCTTTCATAATATGGTATTTATCCCTTTTTAAAGATCTTCCAAAAAGAACAATCGTGAAAAAACTTACCTTTTCATATTCCTCCTCTGTAGGATTATACTTTCGCAGCCATTCTGCCAGAGGCTTGTCTTTAAAAGAACCTGTCACTCCATATTCCACTTGGATTTTCCTGAGTGTGTCTGAAGCAGGAACAAGCTCTACCATGCCTATACAGAAAACATGACAAAGTGTATTTAACCATCTCCTTCAGTTATATTGCATTTTCATTATTCAGTAGAAACTTTCTTGACAAAGATGGATTTTATAACCTTACACTACCTTTTTTCAAAACCCAATTAGGTATAAAGTTAGTGCTATTAGTGTACTAAGCATTTTTACAGGCAATATGGCAAAGCATGAAGCACACGTAGTAATCCCAGTTAGGCTTTATTACAATTAGTTACCATTGCTAGAATGCACATATGATCTACACTTTGCAGTTACTGCTTAAAGACTAGTACTAGTTTATATAGTAGAAAGTAACTGTTCAAATTATTTTGATGTCAACATTTCTTATACACTGACACTGAAGTAATTTAATAACTTTAACTCCTATCGAATGCTGAAAGAGACCAGACTGCTGCCTCAGAAACATGGCTGGGGGTTTTATACACAGCCTTATTTTAGAGATACCATTTACTAAAAACATTTGTAGAGCTAAGGAAGAAAATTGATTAACAGAATTTTACTCCTATCTTGGCTAAAGCTACTGAAGGCAAATCTGTAATTCATGTACAAGTCTGGTTTTCACTTTAATGCTTCAAGTACTTTAGCAATACTAATACTAGCAGCAATAAAAAACCCCAAACAACATGCTATGCAGTCAAGGAATTGTTCAAGTAGGAAGAAAAGCCATTGGTTTCTCTAAAAAGAAAGTCTTACATAAATAGAAGCTTTTTGCTTAAGTTTGCCAAGTTCAATTTCCAACTTTTTCATGTATTGAAGAATTTTCATCATTCTGTTCTAGTATCTGACTGAAGAAATATTTTGGTTATTGCTTATCCTTCTAAAGATCATGTGGCTACTTGTGGTAGCTCTAGAGAATTAGTGAAAACTAGCAAAAAGCATGTTCGAGGTGCAGAGTGGTATTTAGAACTCAAGAGTTCTGTGACCTAGCTTCAAGCCTAAAAGGCAGCCTCATATTGCCAAGGAACTTTTACCAGTATATGACAGTAATTCTGGAAAATAGCATGTGCATGTGGTGGGGGGCATTTTAAATTTTTCTTTTTGCCTGTTTCAGTACAAGAATGATACTTCCAGACCCAACTGCAGCAGATTCAAAAACTTTAGAATTTCAGTTTTGACTTGAATACTTCCTTTCACCATAACTTATCATAATAAACTTTTAGAATCAGGATTGCTATGGCACCATTATTTTGTGCTGCAGTAAGGGCATCACATATTTATGTATTTGCACCACTATTCATGGACAACAGCATGCATAATCATCTCAGGATTCAAGAAGAGACACATTTAAATGCTACTCAGCCATCAGGAAATTCAGAACAATTCAACTTGCTACACTCTCAAGTATTGAAGTTCCTTGCATGGAAGGCCTTTGTCCTTCCACTGTTTCTTGGGCCTGCCTCTGCACAGAAATATTTCACATCAGCATGACAAGAAATCAAAGTAGGGGAGCAAAGATTATAGGCATCATCTGGTTTTGCACCTCGGTCTTTTCCAGTTGAGAGGCACTTGAAGATAACCATCCGAAGATCCAGTCCCTCCTGCAGCCATATCTTATCCATAATCTTAATCATTTGTAAAGCCAACATGTCTTGTCTCAGATCTTCTCCAACCTTAAACGGAAAAATAAAAGTTAGAGATATGTTTTCAGCAAAACAAAACTTAAGATTTTGTTTTACATTTCTAGGAAACATATGATGCATTATGCTACTTAATTCCTCATAGCTATGCACTCAAAAAGAAATAAGCTACATTTAAGCTTTCACATGTGGTAGACTTGCTTTCATATTTTATCTGTTCAGATGCTGGTTTCTAGATACACAGGAGCAACCTCACAAAATAACTAAGCTGTGCCAAAGTTAACTGATACCAATGAAATAGTGCTTATCATTCAACTTATCAGTACACATGTAAGGCCTACCTTAAACATCACATTGATTTCTTCTCCCAGAGGGTCTGCATTTATCAATGCAACTTTCAGTGGTACTGCATTGGAGCTGAAGAAAGAACATGCCTACAAGTAGATATAGTGTTAATATTCAGAAAGACTATTCCTACTAGCCCAGAAAACAAGACATTCTGACAACAAGCAGGTTTGACACACAAGGAGTCTATTCAGACTTCTAACACTGTGATTGTGGTGAATATGTGCCTCGTTTGAACAAAGAGTCCTTTGGCTGTTATTTGTTGAATTCTTGTACAAAATCCAGTAGTGAAGCACAGTGACATTTTATACATTTTGGAAGCCTGAATAAAACATGGACAAATATTCTTCAGCAGCTTTTCTTTTTTTTTTAAAGACAAAAGATATAAAAACCAGGTATTCGCATGTTTCACAGTATTTTGTCATTTATCTGCTTTCAAAGACATACTTGTGATTTAATAGTTACAGTAGAGAAAGAGAGCAAGTCAAACTGTCTTTCCACATAGGATTAACTCCAGTGCTCAGAGACCTTTAGGTTCTCAGTCATGCCTGATGATAATCAAGATTGTGGTTGAGCACATATTGTCAAACCATGCAGAGCTCTGGAAAAACAATTTAACTGCTTCTGCTACATTATTATTACTATTATTTTCTAGACCTTCACAATCAAATAAAATAAGGCTGCTGTCTGTCTCCCTGGAATCAGTGCATCTCTTGAACACAACCAGTAACTGGTATTTTCGCTTATTCTACAGTATCTACTTACTGAGTTATATAGCCTTGCTCAACTTTCTTTTTTGATTACTACTGCAAACAGGATTTTGTCACACACTTTAAATAGTCCCCTGCTTTAGTATAACCAGGCTTGTTGGTCTTGAGACAGGGTCTAAAGATAAAATGGTTTTAGATATATTTTTTAATACAAGGATCTACATTGGTCTTAAAACAGGTACTTGTATAATTTTTATCTTTGCCCAGCAAATTTCACTCTCCCTGTCATAAACAGCTTTCAAGCACCTCAGCTGAGTCTTTTCTATTTGTATAAGCTTTGTCTATGTATGTAATAGTTACAAAAAGCTTTTGAAACTCTGAATGAACTGTACCTTAATATTTAACTCTTTTGCTACAAGACTGGGATTGAGAGGCAAACGGCATTTGTTCTTCAAGAAAAATAACTGCACACGTTCCATGCCATTTTGCAAGGCAGCCTGCAGACAAAAAAAAAAAAAAAAAAAAATTGCAGCTGATGTTTTCTTAACTGGAGCATCTACAGAGAACTTCTGGACAAACTTCTCCTGAAGCAAATGTTTAAACTTGTCAGTGTCNGCAGACAAAAAAAAAAAAAAAAATAATATTGCAGCTGACGTTTTCTTAACTGGAGCATCTACAGAGAACTTCTGGACAAACTTCTCCTGAAGCAAATGTTTAAACTTGTCAGTGTCAAAGGAATGCTAGATATCCTAACTGCTGTTTCAGCTATTAAGAATAAATATGCCTAGCAGTGCAACCACACAAGTTTATGCGTTTTGGTTTGTCTTGTTTTTGACCAAACCAAATGATAGCATTCCACTCAAGCAAACTGTAAGTTAATATGACTAGCATATAAAGAGATACTCCATTCATTTGCATGATAGGGTCATTCTTCAGCCATAATAGGTTGAAATCCACTCGCAGCTTATTGTACAAAGAAACCATCCTACTTTCTTACTCTATCACCTCACACAATCTTATGCTTCAAATGCATTAAGCCACTAACTTGGTAAAATAAAGAACAATAGATTCATAGACCTATCAATATATTATACACAACATTTTATTGAACTTAGACTAGAAAGGCAACTGAGTGGATTGTTTTGAGGGTACACTCAGTCTGATTTTCCTTCAGAATATATACACACCTGCCGAGCAGATCCACTTGTTTGCTTTACTCTTTCTGCTACCATTCCAAAAAGCTGCACTAGCCTGGTCTGCTTCTCCAACTCTTCCCTCAGTCTTTTTCCACAGACTGAAAGAAAAGCTCCAAGAATTTGCTCATACCTTACACCAAACTTTGGATCATACAGTGTATCCTTAAGAAGCCTGGGAAAAAAAAAAAAGAAAAAAAAATTCTTAAGGAAAATACTGCAAACAATGCAATACTAAGAGATCAGAATAGTTTAATCAACCAGTACTATGCATATCTGAAGTTACTGATATACAGGATATACAAAGGAAGTTTGTGCCTTGCAGATACACTCTGTTTTTTTATTAAAACTAAAACAACCAAACAAAAATACCCAAAACACAACCACCCCAGGATCTACATTTTGTATACTCTGCATTCCTAACATTCAATATCATGAATGACCATACTGAGGAAGAGTATTTTTTTTCCCCCTTGGAAATATTAACCTCATATAAAACACTTTAAGTGAACAGTGGAACAAAAAATATCTTACCAGTATAGGTAGTGAGCTATTCGAATGCTTCCCAGTGCCCGGGCCAAAAGAAATCTGACAAGAGCACTATCAAGATAGGTTTCATACTTCAGTGCCTAAATACAAAGAAAATGAAATACCTCTGATGTGGAATTAATTCTAGATGAATAAAATTTTGACTAATGCACAAACAGAATCACCCCAGATCCACAGGGTAGTTAAAGCAATTATTTATTAAAATTGGTTTCCCTATTAGGCATTAAGGTCATTAAGCAAAGAAGCATGCAATTGCACTTTTGCTACCAGTGATCAGCAATTCCTTTTGGCTTTCAAAAGCAAAACAATTCACTTTAGCATAGGCAGAAAATCTTACCTGTACAAACTGAGGCAGGAAATCTGTTAACTCATCATCACTTAATGTTTCTATCCAATTCACAGCTGTATTTCGTACTTCCTGATCAGCAAACCTAGAAAGTCACCACAAATCCACATTAATTTTATTTTGTTCATGTAGATTTTTCTTTTTTGTTGAGATCAGCTAGATACAAAACATTCAATACAATGTCTTTTAACAGCTCAGTAGAGGACCTGCAAGTTTGAGGCCCTTCATTGCCTAAGATGCAAATACACACATGTGTTTAGGACAAGAATACTAATATCTCAAAACTTCACTCTTGACAGGTTGGCTGTATAGCTTGCTGTCCTGTCACAAATTAGGTTTCAGAATCCTAACCACTGTTGCTATTCTTTCACTACATGACATAGTTAAGCCTACATGTATAAAGTAAGCACATGTTTTTGAAACATTTTAAGAAAATTTAGCTTTTGCTATAAGAAATTTAGCAGTATTTCCACACAAGCACCATTCAGAACCTTCTGAAGTGGAGTCATATAATGTTCAACAGACACATGGTATTTACAGACTTTATTTACATTGCTTTTCTTACTTTGAATCAAGCAGTTCCAGTGCAGCTAAAGGTGATAAAGGAGGCCACTGCTCAAGTAGTGAATATATTTCTGGAAGACTTGCCCAGTCCCAGTGAGGGGCACTAACCAGGATTTTTGGTAGGCTATTTGTATGACTATGACAATAATGTCTCTTCTCCCACAGAAACTCTTTATCTTCTTTTGATAGTCTGCAGACAAAAGCAGTTCAGTTTATAATGCACATTACAGATCATCAACCTCAATAACCCCAATGCTACTTCTAATTGTATATATTTTAACACACAAAGTAGAAGGAAATTAAAATGGCCATTTCCTTCACAGAAGTCAAAACAAGAAGCAAAATAAAGCCTCAAACATTAAGGAAACAGTTGTTCAAAGGTATAATTTGGGCAGGGCAAAAATACGTTTTAGTATAATGTGAAATAAACCAAAATGTTCATGCCCCTGCTCCCTGTAACTGAAAAAATGCCAAGCAGGAACAGGCAGCCAGAAGGGTAGCAATCTTGTAACAGAGAATATTATCACACCAGCCACAGAAGGCACAAGTCAATTCATTAAGTCAGCACCATTATCTCCCCAAGTTTAATTCAACCTCTTAAGTCTCTAAGGTCTTCAATTAGAATTGTATTAAATTGTCACATACAGAGAGACCATAGCTAGAAAGAGATTAACATACCCAATAGTGTTATCCTTGGAAAGAATGGCAAGGAGACGGTGTCTCAATGGTTTTTCTAATGTTTCTATGGAATGATGCACAGCAGTCTTTGCAGCTTGAGGAATTTTATATTCAATATCAAAAGCATGGGATGGGAAGTCAATCTAAAATAAATAAATAAATAAATAAATTATATAATGCAAGTCCCTAAGAACATCGCAGAAAGCCCACCCTTCCAGCAACCTTCAGGCTTGAAGTGTTCGACTTGTTTTCTACATGTGTAACAGTTTTCAGACACTCCTTCTTGAATATTTTTTTCTATCTTAATTCTTGGACATAATTATGGTCCTTAAACATATGTCAACTGTGCTTCTGCACAATCCAGTAAGGATGCTTAGAGTGAGACTAACCACAGAACTATTAAAATCTGCATCAGTGGTTTCAATTCAACCACCAACTCCAACCGTGTCTGGGGGCTGCTAAACCATGCCTAACAAGATGCCTTCTCTTTGGAGAGAAATTTGGACTCTGAATTTAGAATAAGAGGTGCTTATGTTCTGTAAAGAAACTGGAATTGCTACTGTTTGGGTCTAGACAACTCCCATGTCAGCATACATTTCTTTAGATTGTTTTGCAATGACGTTCTCTCCCAGTACTGATTGCATATGCTAGCAAGGCATCGCCAGTTATTTCAAGATAGTGATTCAATAACTGACTTAAAGCAGCTTTCCATTCCTTGACCTTAATGATTAGTTATCACTATTCTATACTGGCTTAGCAGTATTTATACTCTCCCCAAAACTTTAACTGATCTATTACAGCTTATGTAGGAGTCAGAAGTCACAATATTCAAACAAAATACCACCAGATGAAGTCAGAATTATATATAACCTGCAATACTATTCTTTCCGTATTTCCTTTCTTACTGGCCATCCCTGACGCATGATGTGGATGTGAGGTCCAGAGTTGCAAGAGTTTTGTCCCACAAGTTAATAATCTGAGAAAAAAAAAGCATGTACAGGTATTAGTGTCACAATCTCTGTACTTCAACAAAGTATTAGTTATTAAATACTATCTGGAGAAGATCAATGGTCATTAGGATGAAACATTTCCGAAGTATGAGTGTGGTATAGGAGGACAGTTCAAACTGAGTATGTGTTTTACAGCAAGGTAAGAATTCATTTTTTGACAACTACTGATGTTCAGAAAAGAACACAGGAAATCAAACTGTACCAATACAGTTTGGAGCTTAAAAAAAGGCATGATGATTATCAAGTGTCAATTTATTTCTTTTCACCAGATGTCTTCTGTTACTTTAAGTCCTTTAAAGCACTGCATGCAACTTTCAGGCAGAGAAGATAAAGGAAAAAGTTCAATGCTGACCTAGTTAAATTAAGTGTTCCCTATTTCTTAAGGGAGGAAAGGAATACTCTTGCCTCTGAGGAATAAAGTGAACACAGACACACACTCTTACCTTCTCAGAAAAAAGGCACAAGCAGATGAATATTATAGACATCACTGCTTGCCTGGGCTTTCCACAATACCAGATTCTGCAAGCACCTATCAGATGATGTTTGTATTTCCCAGTTTTTTTCCAATATCAATACTGTTTCAAATTGTAGTAAGGCACAACCAAGGATACTTCATAAATCAGCTAAACAATGAATATTAGGTACAGAAAATTTCTATCAGTCTTTAAAAAATCAAAATACAGTCTCTTAGACTGACCAAAGGCCAAGCCTTAAGTATATTTTGAAAAATGATTTATGATTTTCAAAGAGCAGTTCTTTATATGCACATATCGATTAACTGGGAGCCTATGATACCAATAAAAATTACTAAATCATGCCACTAAAGCATAACTGAACAGCTTGTTCATTTTGATTAAGTCTCTAGTTTAATATAGATGCCATAGCCTTCTGTCTTATCCAAAACCAAAGATATTTTAAGCCACTCCAAACACACTTAACCTGAAGTGATTTTAACTTGACTATAGATGCTTCTAAAGCACACACATGACCTTTTATTCTACTTATATTTTAGTTAGCTGCAAGTTTTAGCTCCTGACTGTTACTGCTGCTGTTCTTGGCTGTAACTGGAGTATGTGGCTACTATCTTTTACTAGGTCTGGATTTTATCCATGTAGACTGCAAATGGATTAGACCACTAGGATCACAACAGCCAGCCTATGCAGGACATCCAGTAAACACTGGCACAACACGTTCTATTGTAACACTCTGCATAAATAGAAAATACAGTTTTTTTTCCCAAAACTACCAACTGCGAGAACACTATGCAGCATGAAGACAAGATAAATTCACAACTCAAAACAAGAGCTATCTTTACAATCAAATACTGCTAAATGGTGTATTTAGATAGGAGACTGAAACACAACATTTAAACAGAAGGCTGAAATAAGCATGATTTAGAAAAGAAATCCAAGTTTTAGTGGAGACTGAAATCAGCTGCAGGCCATCTTTTGAATGCAGGAAATCCTAAGTGCTCAAGCTGTTGGAATCATCACCATACAAAATAGGAAGTGGAACAAATAAAGTCCTATCTAGAACCAGTGGACACAAACCACACAGAACAGACATAGGTAATACACAGAAATAACTGTCCAGAAAAGACTTGGCTGTCTTTCTGCAGCCTTGGTTGACAATTAGATAATTTAAGCTTCCAGTAAGACCAAAAGTGAGAAGCACATGTAAATAGAAAATAGCATAAATTTTGAAGCTATTTTGCAATGGTGTGATTACTTCTACAACATCATGCCTAATTCTGACATTCATGGTTCAAGTCTGTTGCTTAATGCTTCACTGAATAACTATCAAATTGATAACCATTTTGGAATGCTCTTTGTAATGAAAGTTTCAAGGACAAGGCAACTTGAACAAATCCAGAAACACTTAAATGAATGAAGTTACAGTAGGCTTTTAACTCTTAGTAAAAAAGGTATAGTAGGATCCAGCAGCTGTACTCAAAGAAAGGCCTGTTCAAACTCAAAATATGCTTTAACACAGTTGTTAATTATTCCTTTATTTTTAAATAAATCCTGCTGTGAATCAAAAGGGATAATTTCAGAACATTCTGGGATCTCTATTACTCAAACCAGGCTGATAGAAGAAGTGGCTTATTTTTCCTAGCTATGAAAATTCACCTGTATTTTAAAATATATATAAACTTTAAAACAGTATTTTGATTCTCTCACTGGCTTACATATTACCACCCTGTTATCAGATTCTGAATTTTTTTAAAAAGGATTAAAGGAAAAAAAATAAAATTAACATAAAAAAATTCTCCAGCTTGGGTCCTGCATATATAAACTTAGGAAACACACAGCACTGAATAATCTGCAGCCAAGGCAAAAATGCCTCTAAAGAATAACATTATTTAGAAATACTGCAGATCTTAAAAGTCTTTTATTTCTAAAAATTTGAGCCATTACTGTATTTTGCTCTACAATCAGGATTGGGTGATGGTAAGAGCTTATTTTCCTATCTTATGACAGTTTTAAGGCAAAGGTGCTTCTTTTCCAGTGACATGATAGAAGCATAACACATTGTTCACCTGCTGTCAGGACACTGGTCTGTTTTGTACTACACTAGGCATTATTCCTGCTAAATCCAAAGCTTGCTGCAAACACTTTCTTTTGCAAGTGGAAAAAGATTCCCAGGTTAGCGGTGGATCACCATCCTGGGAAGTGTTCAAAAACCATGCAGATGAGGCCTTTAGTGACACGGTTTAGTGGTGGACTTGGCAGTCCTGGAGTAACAGTTGGATTTGATGATCTTAAAGATCTTTTCCAATCTAGTTGATTCTATAATTCAAAGTTGCATTCTCTATCACCATGGCTCGTGAATTGGCTGATAACTGGCAGGTCATACTTTATCTACTGAAATACACGAATACTGACTGAAGTGCCTCTAGCCAGTATCAGGTATTAGAACTCATGAAATGTCACCTACCAAGACCATACTCTTTCAATTGAAAGCAGGCTATCAATTCAGTAGGCAGTGACACCTGCAGATACATTTAACTTAATAAAACTCACAGGGCAACACCTGAATATCAGTGGATTCCTCAAAGGGTAACTTAAGTCGTACTTACTCAACTGCTGCATACTTACAAACAAGTTGGTACTAACATGACCTCTTTTGGCCCACATTACATCCAAACAATAATCAGCTTTTGCCAGCAGGTAAGGTTTTTCCAACCAGTCAGATGGAAATACTATGACAAAGGATTGCGTTTTGTACCCTATTTAATTGAAGGTACTATTTCTATAGCAATATAGTTTAATGAGTCTTACTTTTATCAGTCTACTACATTCAGTGTCAGACAAGCAGTTTCTCTAATTATGGGAGTGCAGTAAGCTTTATGCAGAGTAAATCATATTAATCTTACCCATGTTTTGGATACTTACCGCCTAAAATCAAAAAGAGGTAAAGAAACCTGGCCCAAAATTTCTGGACCCTTTCTCTGCTTATTTGTGTCAGGAGAACTCCCACTACTTTGATTTAGGATTCCAAACAAAGTCAGACATAGGACCGATTCCAAAGGCAACTGTGAAATTTGGATGGGGAAGATTATTCTGTAAAATTAAAGTATTAAAAATAAGTCAGAGGAAAAAAAGACAGTAAGTTACAGGCTTATATGTATAATCCTTTCATGTGTCTTGCTTTCAAAAAGTTCATTAACATTGAAAAACAAGTGTTAAATTTCCACGCAGTCATATTCTGCTCCACTTTATCTCCCACATCAACAGTTTGAAAAACCTGCTTAATTACACTTCTGTAGCCAGATTTTGAGCAACTACTTTTAATCTTTGTCTATTAAATTACATTCCTTACACAGAACTGCACTGTCCAGAATAACCAGTCTTCCCACTCTACTCACTAGGAGGACACACAGTTCCATGTTAGCCACCTCTTACCTTGTCAGACTTAAAAAGAGTCAGCTGACAATAGTTTCCCATCCAAATTAAAGAATCTGTTCAGAACTCCCAAAAGCTAAATGCAAATGGTACAAAACCAGCACCCATAAAGAAAGCAGTTGAGGAGTATACACCTCAATTAGCAATTTAAACTCAGATCTTTGTTTACACTGTTTCTATTGCTTAAAATGTTCTGTAAGTTTGATTCTTCTGTAACGTATCAAAATGCCATTTTAAAAGTTATCAGGATATATTACTAAGCCAGTTACACTATAAAACACTGCTTATAACCTGCTTACAGTAATTGTAATCTAACACATTTTCCATTGTAATACAGTGGTATTTGTCAGCAAAAGATCTGAATTAATACCTTGCATCACCCCAAAAAAAAAACCAAACAAAACCCCTGGTAGCTGGAGTACTCTCTGAAGTCAGGTATTCTAGAACCTGAAACTCATTCCTGGTCTGAAATCATTTGTACTATAAACTTTAAAGGTATTCCTCTGGGTCTATCTCTGACCTTCAAAAACAGGTAGGAAAATAGATATAGGGCAATGTGGAGCTCATCTGGTGCTCCACTTAAGAGAGACTGCCTGATAACTATTAAACAGTAAAGAGTAAGCTGTGCACAGATATGAAAAAAAGGATGTTCTTCCCTCTCAGTTATCAGACATCACCTGCCATCCTCTCCCTGTTTTTATTCTGCATGCCCTTCCTTCTGCCTTTCTACCCTCTTCTCCTGCCCCATAAAGAGAAAGTTTAGTAGCTCAAACCAGACATTCCCATATGCTACAGACAGATACTCTCAAGAACTTATGCATCTGCTCTCTTTATAGAAATAATCCTAAATTAGATTTTAAATTCAGATACAAAGTTGTTACCATTTATTCAGAATAAAAAGCAATTCAATATTAATGTTAGTAAAAGTGAGTTCCTTCTCCTCCCCATTCACTTAATTTGAGCATTGCTTATAAGCAAGTTCTATTCATCTGTCCTTAAGCAGCATGAACTGTTCCCATTACAAGTTATGTTATGACCTTCCCAACTCTTTATAAGTGCATACGACAAACACACTAGTAGAGGGCACTTGTCCAACATTTCCATTCCCCACTTTTAAAATGAATAGTGAAGTATCATTTGGAATATTATTTCTGATTTTGGGCACTATGTGTCACACACTTTTAACACTTCAAATGGAATCCAAAGCAAGAGCTGCTTGAATGACTAGGTACTAGCTAAACTGAAATATTTTAGTGAGTCTTAATGTGCTAAAGTCACTTACAGTTCATCCCATTTAATCAAGTAGAAGAAGTTCTTGTATGTGCCAACTTTCTTGGACTGAACAGGTTTAAACAGATCTTTTCCATTATGGGTCAGAGAACAAATCAAGTAGTATTTTTCATAACTGGACAAGGAAAAGAAAGTAAATTAAACAAAAAAGTAATCTGTAAAAGGATGAATTTTACAATTAATAAATTACTCACTTTGATACCCAACCAGAAGAAATTCCATGAGCAGCAAATATTGTGAACTGGAGGTGTTCTGTGGCAGTCCATGCCTCCTTGGTACTTCTACCAACTTTTGGGGAAGTTGCTGCAGAACTGCTACATGAATTTGTGTGGAGTTGCAGAAGGGCTTCAACTGCTCTTGTTAACTGGTCTATACTCACTTTCAGTGCGTTTTCAGGCTGCAGTGAACCTAAATTATAATTTACCTTTAATGCATATATTCTTGAACAGCCACCTGAAAGCAGTTTTTTAAATAAAACTGAAAAACTTTACTCACTGGATGAGCTCTTGCTAGTGTCATCACCACACTTTAAGGACACCTGCATAGTGAAGTTAAAGCAAATGTCAATACCAAGAAACCCATACGAATTTTCCATTTGTCTTATATATGATATCCAGAAATCACAAAACAACTGAATTAGACCCATATTTGGGTTTATGCAACATCCTTTTACTCAAAGCTCCTCAAGAGTTAACTGACAGCATCACAATTTCCACATTATGCTGCAATTATTCACCAAGTTCAAAAAAATCATGTTTTTTCAAGTCACAACTATTTTGGTATTCTTTATCAACTTTTAAAAGACACAGTACACTGGAGTATTGGTCAGAATACCCTGACTAGAGTTAAAACATGGCCAAGGCTGTTACAGATGAATGCAGAAGCTGTTAGCTCTACTACCCGGTAATTTAAGTCTGAACAGATGTTCTGCTTGTGGCATTTATTAACATATCTTCTGTAGGCAGATTTACTATTAAGTTTACTGAATAAAAAATGTGAAACAACTGACAAAACTGAACAGTAAGTACTGTTACTTTGTCCTATCTGCTGTGTTTGTTTCTCAGTCTGTTAGAATTGAAGTCTAAACATGATACAGTATTACAGCAATGTCGGGTCTCAACAAGGACACTGTTCCACAACCAACAGGTGACAAACAAACCACAAGAATTTACTCCCTTCTAACAAGGAAGGCCTTCAGGCCAAATTCAGCTTCTGATAAAACTAAAACTTTTAATGAAAACTAAGTTTGTGATTTAAAAACAAAACCCAGTGAAATTCCTAATACTTCAGAGAAAGTCTAAGCCGCTTGCCAAAACTGCTACTGAAGAAATAAAGTTCTCCTTACACTTTTGATCTACTAATTAAGAATCTTGCCAACTTTAAGTTTTAAATTACCAAACTTCATACTCTTATAAAAACCATGCAAAAACTTAGAGGGGGGAAAAAATTTATAGAAATCACATCATTTTTCCCTTTCAGAAAGGTTGCCACATCTTTTCACTGTACTTGTCAAGTAGTCCAAGTACTTTTGGATGATAGGATACAAAACTGTTGGAACAGCCCTATATGTTTGATTTTTGACTTGACAATGTATTGCTTTCATTTACTTTTTGCCCACTTCTCCCAACCATAAAACAATTACTAAGAAAAGCAAACAATATAAGGTTAGGTGCAACTGGCTCCAATCTTTATAGCCGTTTCATTTCTGAATGCAAACTCTACATGCCTTCATAAACATTACTGTTTAAGCCAATGTTCATCACAAGAGAATTGCAGGACTCCACTGATAAAGTACCACCTTTTTCAAATTCTACTGGGATAGCATTATTTTTGGAATTTATTTTTACACTGTAATTATTTTGACAGCTTTCTTCTATCAAAAAAACAAACACCGAAGAAATACTTAACACATTATTTCACCAAGTTTTCTTCATACAACTTCTGAACTTCCCTGCAAGAATTTTCGTTCTTGCAACAACTGTATCTGGTCTGTGCATTTTAAGAGACTTCTGTTCAGTATCACAAATATATCACAGAACTGATGAAGCCCAAAGTGAACAGAACAGCACATGGACCACCATTCTAATGAGGCAGCAGGACAACTGAAACAGCATTACAAAGCTACTTCTTATTTGCATACTTCTCCTCTAACGACCGTTTTGACATCGTGCCTTGAGACTAATTGTGCTCAAGGCAGTTTTATCATCAAAACTGTGCTATCTGAGAGATTTTATTTTTGTCCATATACCCAGGAATGCAGGAGCATAAACTGTTAAAGAGTTTTAAGATGCTGTTGCTATTCACATGAATACTACATAGAAAGTGCATTATGTGAATTTGTCCTTTAAGCATAACTGCATTGATTTTAGTGGGCATGAACTAGCTGCCAGTTTCCCTTGACCAGATTTAGTAGCATCTGCTGCAATACAAATTTGTAGTTACAGAACAAGTATTTTAAAATAGTTGTTAAAAAAGTCACTATTTCAAACAGGACAGGATTCCGTAAGCAAGCAGTTAATGCATTAACAGCAAAGAGATGTTAAAATAAAATGGAAGGTATCAGGTAAAATAAAAAGCAAAAACCAAGAAACTAGAACATAACCCTGACTGGACTGTTGTTGGTATTTTCAGCTATGAAAGATTATCAAGTAGTATTTATCAGTATTAAGAAGCATACCTCAGAATACAATTTATAGTGTCAAAGTTTACCTCAGCATTTTTAGTCCTTGGAAGATTAACAGCCCTTCTTAGCTTCTTTACTGATTCCGTTATTGCAGGAGTCTCTACACAATCCAATGTGGAACAGATTTTTCTGACAGTCTTAATTACATGATCTACTGCTTTATGCTGGTTCTAGTAAGAGAGAGATTCATCTGATCACGATCATGAAACCCAGTATTGTTTTAATTTTTATATTTTTTTAATAGAATGTATTGCCAAGAAAATTTCATTATGAGATGCATATCTCAATTACATTAAATTATGGTGAAAGAATTAAACGAAAACTTCAGTATTGAAAGCTTCCCTATAGCACAGTTATCAATGCCAAAAACATATTAGTACGGATTATAGTATAGGTTCCTGGGAAACATTGAGGTTTCCAACTGTTTTTCTATTAAGCTTTTGGCAGACAAGTATTACTGAATGAGATATTAAGCTCAAATTCCCTCATGGCACAGTAAGTGTAGATTAAAAAAAGGATATTCAACTAGAGTGAGGAAGGAATGCTAAAGAAGCAGCACTTCAATTTCAGCCCTCTCAAAACAAGCATATAGGTTTATACTACACTTAACACTATAGTATAGCTTCCATAATGTAACTTCATCTTTTTTATTTCACATTAATGTACTTCTGGAAAAAAGTCTGTTGCAACTTTTGCCTTATGTATTACTTAAATGGTTCTTCCACAAGCAGCAACTGCAAAATGTAAATGCAAATGCAGTATCTTGGAGAAGGAAAGGAAGGAGGGTTGTGTACTTCAAAGGAATCTTTTTTGTTTGTGCTTTAGCATAAGCAAAGTCCTAATACAACTTTAAAGAACACATGTAGAAAATTAAAACAGATGCTTCAGAATAATGGTTTACTTTTTAAAGGCTTTATGTATACATTTCTTTCACAAATACTTATATAGTCACAAGGGATTAGTGTAACATGCCTCAAAATCTAAACTGATTCCCCTCAGAATACTCTCATGACCTTCCTACAAATGGATAACAAAGAAGCCATCTGAATCAAAGTTTTTGGATTGGGAGTTACGTGGCAACAATTAACTTCATCCTGGTAAGAAAATAACCATGTAAGTCAGGAGACACTGTAAATATTTAAGCCATACTTTCAAAGCTAACATGTTAAACATAACAGCTGTTTTGACATATGAAAAGTAAAATTTCCACTGCTACTTTCCTCACAGGTTCTCAAATTAACCTGAATAAAATTCAAAGGCTATGTACAAGTTATTTATGGATTACTTTATCCCATTTCACTGATTAGCAAGCTTCAGCTACTGAACAGGTATAGGAATTCACTTCAGTAAGTGAAATTTAAAATGCAGTAACTGATGATATTTGAACCTGACCATCATCACCTACAAGCTACATCTCCCACCCTTAAAAAGACTGTAGAAAGAGTACAACATACAAGCCTGAATTGAGATGTTTTGCATTCCTCACCTCAGCCTGTGAAATCACAGTTAAACAAGCAAGCTGAAGCAGCTGCAAGAGCAAAGCAACAAAACCACCACCATATTAAGGAGCAGTAACATCCCACTCTTCTACAAAAAGACTGTATTCAAAATTACCCTTGAGAACAGGGTGAATCACCATCAAGGTAATTAAATAACATCAAGGGAATATGTAAAGAGTGGACATCAGTTTGTTCAGGCCTGCATTCCTTTGAGAGGCAAACAAACATAGTGGAAATGAAAAGTATTGTAATTAAGTCATTAATTTCAAGACACTTCTTATAGAAACAGTTTAAGGAACATAGTTAGTGAATGTTTGAGAATTTATATCTCCAAGTTACATTACTATGAGTTAAACTAAGATTCTCCTTTTAGAAGTAAGTATCTTCAGTTTGCCTTTGCATTTGGGAAATTACTCCGAATTACTCCACATGCGCAATGTTCTAAGCTACCTATCATACACTGAACCAGACAATGATTTTGACAGTGTATTTTAAATTAATCCAATAGAGCAGAATAATACATCATCACAGTTTGTGTAAAACTTATTTGTATTCTCCAAACATGCTTCAGTTACTCCAATTCAACCCAACAATTAATGCTCACCTGTGTAGATTTGTATCCACTACCAATATAGCATTTATGGCTGACAATTGACACAGTCAGAATTCACACCTTTTCCCTATTCCCACAAATTAATCTCTTTTGAGATTTTTGAGGAAAAATGTTATTTTGCACCCCAGAACTTGGAAGATACATTTCTAATTTTGATAATTAGGTAATAATTAATTTCCAAGAAAAGCTAGGAAGAAAAGAGGAAAGCAATCTAAAAATCCATGATTACAAACTTTTATTTGACAGCTTGTTCAGATCTTGGTTTCCCCAAGAATACCTGCAAGTTTTTTTCCCAACTATCTCATTAATAAACTTTCTCATACTACTTCTGGTTCAGCAATAACTTGCACAATGACCTTACCTCATTTTTAAGAGCTATTTTAACTTGCTTGTGATATACATCAAAAAGCTCTTCAATAGAAGACCTACAAAAAAAATAGTAACCGTTGATTACAAATACAAGAGACTAACGTAACTTTGGTCAGAAATTCAGCAGTGGACTTGATTACTAAAACAACCACAAAATATTACCTTATAACAGGCTCTCTGAAAGGCTTTTCTACTTTGTAGAGGTGTTTGGTTAGATGTATGGGTGTTCTGTCATCATCATCCTGAAATAAAACATTAGAAACATGAGAACTGGATTTATTACCCACAATTTCTAATACTGTTTTATAAGTTTCATTATTAATACCCAAGCAGTAAAAGGAGAAGACAGAAAGTAATGTCTTTAGAGGGAAAAAGAAATAACTAATTAACAGCCTATGAAGCGTGTATATACTGGGACAGGGGGAAGAGGAAAGATACAGTAAACAACTGCTTAACTATGCAGAAATCAAATATTTCTCCCTTTGTCTATGGTTTGATACATACCTAATGAAATGCAAAAACTGTTCTCAACTTTTATTTAACTCAAAATTTCTTGCTTGTCTTTTCAGACCTCAAGTTTACTCCAAATGGTTGCACAGGTTTTCCAGCTATAGTGCTTCCTAATAAGAAATATCATCTGTATTTATATAATTTGCATTTTGAAAATTTATTATGTATTTCAACTTCTCTTAGTGTAAGAGGATACAGTTCCCAACACCAAGCAGATATACTAATTTGCAAACACAAAAACGTTATGCCTCAGATCCATCAACTCTGATACAAACTCCCAATCTCCTGAAGACTTACATTGCTGCTACAGTTTAGGAGGTACTTACTGTTCGTGCAAGATCACTGCATATTACACTATGGGTCAAGAGCTGCAGTTTGATATCTATATCCCACTTCCGACAGTTCTGAATATATTCATGACTTCCTATGCAGTGCTTACTGTTAAAACAAAAGAAAGCTGTAAGTTACATCAAAAGTATGCAGCGTTTCCCCCTCAAAAAAACAAACCTCACATGGAATATCTGAGGCAACCTGTTGGCTCAAAATAAGAAAATGGTGATCTAATTTTTATTTCTGCAGAAGCTGTAGTATACCTGTACTGTATACAAAGATACCTGTACTTTGGCTAAAGCTCTTAACTGCTGTGGCTAACATGGCAACCAAGTACTCTAACCCAAAAAACTAATGGGGATTTGTAAATCATTAGCTTGGGAGAAGGAGGGAGGGGGGAAAGGAGGAAAAAAAAACCCAGCACAAAAACCAACCAACCAACCAAAACCAAACAAGAAACAAGCAAATACCCCACCAAAACCAACAAAACAGAAAAAAACCAAGACAAATTATTAGGAATCAGAAGTCATCAGTAGGTTTTTTTCATGGTTGCTAGAGTTTTAAGAGCAGCTGAAAACTACAATATCCGTCTACAGAAATGGTCTAGAAATCTGCATCTGAAAAAACTTGTTTGGGTTCAACACAACAGATGGCAGACTAGAAAAGATTTCTAGGAAGGTGATGAGAACTCACTCTGCTGCATCCCAGAGAAACTAAAGAGTTTTGATCTTTGTGCAAAGTGTGATTCTCCCATGTTTTTAAGATTTCTGCTTTCACACATTTAATCATTAAAGACATACCTTCCAGTAACTGTGCCATGAAAAGGCATGAAGTTAAATATTAATGAAGAAGAGTTTGCTTACTTCTGTAAAACTTCTTCTTGGCCACAGACTTTCAGGATATAGCTGCCAATATCCACTTCATTCAAATCATCATGCACCCAGCAAAGAGCCTGCATTATTATAAGCTCAACAGGGGAACTCACTGTTTAAAGAAATTACATCTAAATGTTAAATATAAATCAAGTAATACGAACAATTATTCACTCACAAATTGTAGTTATTTAATGAAATTTATTTTTATACTCATAGGGAAGCCTCTTATGCTTTTATAATCTCCTAAATTTCATCGTCTGAGGTCTTCATCTTTTGGGTTCTTTTTGTTTTTTTCCTTGCAAAGAAAGGCAATTCTAAAACCTGCCTGTAGTTTAATAAATGAATAAATCCTTTCTAAATTAGGATACAGCATAGTCACTTCACCAAAAGTACAAAAGCAGTCCACAGTCTGTTTTCCAGGAGTTCTTAGATAAGGACAGCCTTTGCTACTTAGTTTAAAAATCAGTATCTGAAGAAATGGAGATGGAACTTTCTTATTTGCTCTGCTTTTGAGGAAGTGATCATTCCAAATCAGAGTCTTTTTTCTTTCCATTTGTCAAGGCCAGTTTCTAGATTGTACAGATCAGACCTCAGAAAGCATCACCAAGCCTTTCCAAAAGGCAATTCTACAAGCACTTTCAAGCTTCAACTGCTTTTTTAAAAACAGTTCTTCTCTTCCATCCAGCAACTACGGAGTGAAAGAAATAATCCCAGTCAAACCCAAATTGATTCTCCCACAGCTACCAGCTGTCACTGATGAAAAATACAGCTAAATTTAACACCATAAATGCTTTAAATACAAAATGCTCTCTACCCCTCCCTACCTAGTTTCTGATCTTCCTAAATCATTACAAACCACATCAGTAAGTACCTCAACATTCCATAAAAAAACCACTATATAACAGCATTTTTTAACCAGTACCTTCAAACTGTTTTGCTTTTTTCCTTCTCCAGGGACCTTACTAATTTTCCCTAATCTCCTTCAGAAAGAAATGTTACTACTATGGTGGATACAGAGAGGCAATTCCACAACAGTATTTTCCACAAGATAACACAAGTGCTTTGTTTCAGTAACAGATGACTTATTATTACAAGCATAAAGGTATTTGATATCATATGAAAAATAAGTATGTGGAATTCAAGAACAAGCATGAAAAGGTATGAATTCAGAAACACTTTTCAACTCATTATTTAGGCTTTTTAATTTACTAATCTGAGTGACACTCCCATACTACCTTCAGCAGATAATATGGTGGTGGTTAGAGAAAAAAAGATGCAGCAACACTTTATAGGATATAGTTACAGGCTGCATTAGCAAAGATCTGCCAATCCTGCAACACCTACTGGAATAATGCAAAGATAATGCTACCAATGCTTCTTCCCTGCCCTCTGTCTTACTGGAGGACACTAATTTCTTACTGACACACTATGATTATTCAGGTAGACTTGCACTTCAGTGAGAAATCTATAAAAAACAAACACAAAATAAACAAAATAAAAATATAGGTATACCCAAGATAAACTCTGAAGTTAATCCATTTTCCTCCTGGACCCTTTCTACACATTGAGTTGTCAGAACACTGTCAGGCTTCCATTCCTTCTGTGCAGGACCGAAAAGCTATACTAAAGTAGTTCTAGGATTAGGACGGTTAGGAATGTAACAACTTGACCAAGTACAGAAGAAATTAAAGGAAGAGAATAACTTTAAACACATCTATTACTAGTCACATAGGAACTACAGATACCCATCCTTCATAGGCCATGAAAGGCAAGTAGTTTTAATTGTGATTAGTGTCAGTATCAGATAAATGAAGAGAACAGAAAGCACAAAAGATAGTGGGGCTAAAATGCAAAACACGTTCCAAGATATTCACGGAACTTCTAGGAATAAGTGGTGAAGCCAGAACAGTTCAGGTGTACTACCAAAGCCTTTTTAGGAAAGGATTAATCCTGTAAAATTAGGAAAGTATAAACCCAAGGATCAAGGGCAGAAACCCTTCCTAGGCTACACTTACATTCCACTTAAATTTCTTAACAGCAGAGTATGTAAACTCAGCAGAATAACTGTTAGGTCTAGCAAATTAATCAAGAAGGAAAGCACTTATGCACTGAGAACTTCTTTTCAAATGAAGCAGCTAGTTTCAGTGAGTAATAGAGCAACTTTGTATCTTTTGAGAACAAGCAAGTCTAAAACATCTACACTGTTAGAGAACCAAATAATAAAAACCCACCACAGCAGAGATCCTCTACCAGGTGTCACAGTCTGAGAATGGGAACCCTCACAAGAGCTAAGCTACTACAGATTAGAGAAGCTAAAAAATAAGTTGCTCCTGAGGCAATTTATCATCAATTATTTTATCACCATGAACTGCCAGAATTGGACAACATCCAGAGTTGCAGCCTTTAGTGCAAACATGCTGTGCAGTCTTGATTGTACAGAAAATACAAATTTAGGTACAAGGCAAAAGTAAAAGTTTCACCCCAAGCTAACTAATACTCCTGGTTATCAGTAAAACCGGGCTGGCTAGCTGTGGCACAGTGACAGCATTATTTGAGTGTTCATGTTCATAAGCATGTATTGAATTCAAGTAACAGATAATTTCCAGGTTGATTCTGATTTCCCAATAGCAATTTGTCTGAATTAAGATAGCCTGCAAGAACACATCAGTATATTGAAAAAAAAAAAAAAAATTAAGGTAAGAATCTCTGTCCTG